>VOQJ01034243.1:0-13449 GCA_015052665.1 Apistogramma diplotaenia | reverse complement strand
TCTTCGAGGCGTGCCAGCAGGCTAGACTGTACCGGAGTTATCTCTCTCGCTGCTGGCAAAGTATCATCCTTTAGTTAACTTCCCCCCTTGTTGCAGTCCCCCTCCTGCCCCCCCCCCCCATTCCCCCACCCTCTTTGTCTTTTCATTTTTGCCTCCTCCTCCTCACCTAGCTCTGTTGCAAACAATGGCTCCTCTTGCCGGGGCAAAATGACACAGAGGGGAAAATAATGGTCACAGAGAAAGTAGAGTTAAAGAGACAGAAATAATCTAATTAAAAGTAATTAGAGACCAATTAACCACAACACTGGTCTCCGAGCAGGGGCGACGAGGAGCGGGCTCGCCCTTTGCCAGGGGATTTTGATTTGTTAGTGTGGCTGAATAGGAAAATTTGGTAAGCTTCACTGATGGTTCATTGGTCACAGCATCCACAAGACTGTTAACTGTGTCCGCTTTGCTCGTATGAACTTTGTCCCATTATTGTCTGCAACTCCGAGCACTGCAAAATAGTTCCCCACTAGTGTTCAGGTGCCATTTAAGGTCTGAAAAATACCTGAAACACTTGGACTTCTACCTTTAGATTGCAGAAACAGTTGTGATGATGCAGTCCTCCTGCTTCCTGCTGGATTGAGATTTTTGTCCAAGAGTGTGTCTCATCTGAAATGTACAAGTTTTTGGAGCACCGTGCTGCATCCACTCGTTTCTCAAAAGCACCGCCACTTACACTGCTCTCATCCCTCCTGTTGTCTCTTGCAGAACAATGAGCCTTTAAATCCCGGTTTCCATGGATACCAACCTCACAGTCAGGTAAGACACAAGTGACTGCTTGCAAATCTGTTACTATAAATTAAAAAAAAAATGAAATACAAAATCCTTGACTCACTCAAAGTGTCTGCCTTCAGCCGTCTGACTGCAGAAGGTAGAAAAGAGTTTGTGAAGTCCATTTGATCGAATGCTGTTTATTCGTTGAATATTGTGGAGCAAAACTGAAATGAATAAAACATCATGCTGTTAGTGGGACCCGTTAAGCCTGTGTCCACCTCCGTGTTCTTGGATGTAGTGGAATAGTTTTCCATGACTTACAGTTTAAATGAATCCCTCCTCAACTTAGCTGATCTCATTATAAGCCAGCTTTCTTCTGATTGGCTGCCCCCCGTGAGCAAAAGGTTGGAAGTGTGTGCCTGAGATGTACACATTTTGATGGTGGCACATAGTTATAGTCTTCCTCCTTGTCATTCTTTTTGCCCAGTAAAAACTACCGGTGTTACTCACATAGGAGGATTTGGTCTGTTGTACTACCATATTATTATCTAGACAGTAATGAAAGTCTTCTCTCACCTTTTGCACCTCATAAATGACATCTCTTGGAGGAATCGATGGAAGAGAAACTAGCAGCGATTGAGCTTCTCTTTCACAGACTCGATTCTTAGAAGGTAGAGAGAAATTATGCCATCATCTTCTTCAGCCTGAGCCCTGCACGCTCTACATGCAGGGCTTTTCTCACAACACCGTTCATATCCCTTCGCACTTTCCTCTCTCTTTATGCCGCTCTCAGTTTCTCTGTTTCGTTCTCATTTTAAGTGTCTCACCATGCATATTGCTCTCAGTAATGAGTGCCGTATGTGTGCAGCAGCTGACTATTTTCTTATCTACCTCCAAGCAGCAGAGCACATTGAGCGGCTCAGTCCTGCTCAGTACCCCTGTGTGCGTGCGTGCGTGCGTGCGTGCGTGCGTGCGTGCGTGTGTGTGCGCTATTCAAGTCTGTTTATGAGAAAGACCTCTCTGTGTCAGCTTGCGCGTGTGCAATTTTTGTCTTTGTGCACAAGTTCGTGCATCCGAGGGCTGTGTTTGGGATGTGCAGCTCTCTGGCAGTGCCACAGGAGGGAAGTGTTGGCCTGTGAGCTTTCGCGCCCCCAGCCTCCCTCCTCGCATCACAATATTCAGATTCTCACAGTCCTCATCTTGTCATTTAGTCTTCCTTCTCTACTCCTCCTCCTCTACTCCCTGTACTCTACTCCTGCTTTACCCCTGGGATCATCATCTCTCTTAGGAGTACAGCTTTCATAAAGAGAGGGGAGACAGCAAACGAATTTGGCTTTCAGGCTTAAAGCTAAATTTATTACAGTTTCTGGTTGGTTGTCAACCTGACAACTAAAAACAAATGTTGTGCAAGAGATTAAAGGCAAGGGAGGAAGGAGAGAAATTAGGCAGAGAAGTGGCTCAGAGCTAAAACAGAAATGGAAGCAAGTTATTTACAATAGCTCACCTGCAGGACGGAGAATCACACGTAACTCTAAGAACCTCTGGGTACCTCTTTGGTATGTAATTGCAATTTTCTAGTACAAAGACCAAGTTTGCGAAGATGAGAAAACAACTAAAATGTAAGCTGCGTCCAAGGCCATGACACACTTATCATGCTGATGCTACATGGTGGTGGGAACTTGAACCCCCCCCACAGCTAACAGAACAGGATTGTATCCACACAGTGAGTATGAAGGAACTGTTATTATTGTGTTCTTTGGTAAATGTCGGTGCGACGACTGTTCGTGCTGTATTGATCCCTTTGGCAAAGGTTTACTCTTTGCTTTCAATAAATCATCAAAAAATCAGTTTGGGTTCAGCTCAACTTATGTTTCCCAGCACACGGCACACCTCTGCAATTGTTTTATAAATGATTTAAAAGTCATCCCTGTTAATGTATTCTGCCCTTGAGCACACACACACATTAGGAGTCTCTGGCACACTGCTGGTTATCATGCAAATGGAGTTAGCCATGCCTAGCTTAGCAAGATTGGCTTGCTCATTGCTGCAGTACATTTGTCTTGGTAATGCTTCTGTCTTATTTATGCACGTTTGAACTGCCTCCGTCAACACGAGCGTGTTTAAGTGGTGACATCGCTGCCGTATGTCTCTGTCGCTTCGAACTGTACTGGGGTAATGGTTGGGTGGGTTTGTCCATGGTCATTCTGACCTTTGAGGCCATAGATGTCAAGTCCCTTGATGTTCAGGTCGCAAAAAAATGATTAACAACACATGTACAAAGAAGACATAGGGACTGCACACCTTTTTTTTTTTTAAATCATTTAGCAGTAGAAGAAGCCTAAGTACAAGCAATAGCCTGCACACAGGAGTTACAGTTCTTCTGAAAATGTCCTCTAGAATAGTTCTGCAGTGTAGCTGATCATCTGTAGATACTATGTTTCGAGAATAGGCCTTTGTTTGGACGAGCTGGTGAGTGTTGGATGGCTACAGCCCTTTGTTTGAATCCATGTGTGTCTGTTTTCCAGCCAAGGTGCAGCAGCGTGGATATGATCAGAGCACATCTGTGTGTGCATTCTGTGCATGTGTTTGTGTGTGACTGCATGTGTTTATCGCAGTGTTTCAGCCTGTGTACTTAATCCCAGGATCATCCCCTATTCATCCTCTCATCCTCGTCACTTACAGCCCTAATCCTGTCATCCCTCGCTCTTTTTTTTCACCCAGCCTTTTATCCATTTATCTCCCAATCCCGTTATCTCTCGCTCGCATCCATTGCCCCTTCTGTCCCTGTCCTCCATCCGAGCTCCTTTCGTTTTGCCCTCCCAACACATACATACATACACACACACACACCATCTCCACCTCCATTCACTTATCTTTCTTTCCCAACATCCCTCCATCCCTCTGGACCCAGTTCTAGCCAGACTCAGCAGATGTCTGAATGCTTGGCATCAGGGCTTTTTTCCCCGCAGAGTTCAGTCCCTCCCATACGAAAATGCAGCGCAAGGAACTGCACTCTCATCCCTGCAAATTAAACGCCTCCTAACAATACAGTGTTGGAAAGTGACGGAACTGAGCCAGAAGAAAAAGGTGCAATGCAGCGTAATGTTCAGGTCGAGGTTTAGGTAGTGGAATCAGGGCTGGCGCTTGCTCAGTTTTGTGAGCCTTCCATCTGTGTGAGGAAGACTGCTGCAGGAGAGAGATGGTGATCTAGGAGCCTACCCACGCAGCTAGCTACCTAGCTGTCTACCGGCTGGCCTACCTACCACTGCTTTTTGGAGCTGACAGGCTGCCACGCAATAAATAAATCATCAAAAAAAGCTGCAATGCAGTGGGGGTCGCATTCGTGTTCTGTACTCTCAGGCAGCCAGTGCGTGGATACAAGGCAGCATCTTCTTCCTTTCCTGATTCTTGTCTCTCTCCGGGGGTTTTAGGAGACGGCAACAACAGCTTTCTGACTCCATTCAGACACAGGGTTAGATGTCTATATGGAAGGATGGATGCTTTGATGGATAGGAGGGATTGAGACTGGAAGGGAGGGAAAGTTTTAAAAGAGGGGCGGGAACAAGAGGGAGCAGGGGGAGCAGGAGGACGTGTAACGCGAGTGTGTGAATGACAGACGCAGAGCAAAGAGAGGAGGAGAGAAGAGACTCCGGCTGGCAGGAGGAGAGAGACGGAAAGGCCCGAGGGGGATCAGAGCAGCAGGGCTGGGGAGACGAGCAAAAGAGAGGCAGAGAGTGACAGGCAGACTAGGTTTGCGTGCTGGAGAAGTAGAAGAAGGGACACCGACAGGAGGAGGAAGAGGGAGTGAACGAGGGAGAATTTGAATGTGTGAGACAGACGTGGACTGAAGCCATCGTCAGCTCATGGTCCTGGAGCACAGGCACGGGAGAGGAGGAATAGGAGGAGAACGAGAGACACAGACGGAAAAGGAGAGGAGAGGCAACGGGAAAGTGGAAAGCTGGTCAGCAGTTGTTCCTTTAGATCAGACCATGATGGGGCTGTACTACCCAGCTATGCTACCGGTAAGTTTGCATCTGCAGCAGAGCTTCTTTCACTAAAGTGCCTTTAGTATTGCAAGGCCAAACTAGAAAAACAAGATAGATTAGCAATGAATTGTTTTCCTTATTAGTTTAGTTTGGCTTGATGAAGTGGTAATTGCTTTGCTGTTCATGGTGTGGCCTGTTCTGGTTAGCTGCGTCTTGGCCCAGGTGAGGCCTTTTTCAGATAGTTGGCAGAGCATCAGACTGACAGCAGGGCTTGTCCCTGCAGCTCTGCTCATTTCACTTTTTTAACTCTTTGCACCCATCTGTGATTGTTTTGATAGAAACAAATCACTTTCTTTTTCCTTCCTTTCAAACATACATTTAGTCCTGCTGCTACTGCAGTGCCGATGACACACAGGAGCAAACCGTGTGCTTGCACAAGGCTTGCAGGGTATCAACATTGTTACATTAATAGTTACTTAACACCGCAGATTATAATGTTTATGCAGTTGACGTTGTGTGCAAGGCTGCTCTTAGCATATGGTGGGCGTGTCTGTGCTACTTTAGCTGAAAGACAGCCTGAGGATGAGAGCTGTTCTCTGGCTCTGTTCTAGCATGTCCTGCTCTCTGGTCTTGGGTTCCTTTGGGCCTCGGGGTGGGTGTTGGGATTGGGGGAGATGGCAGCGTGGTATAGACATGAGGTAGTAATTGCTGCTTGGACTGCCTGTGTTGACATGTATGTACATCAGGCAATGCACGCCTTCTCCATGCTGACTGCACATAATGTCAGATTATATTCCATATGCATGTGCATGTATGTGTTGTGTCATGTCATTTGCAGAAGGGTGGAGGCTGAGATTTTCTCCAAGCTGTCTGTGCAGTTTAAACTTCAGCTGTGGATTGAGGGAGACAGGTGCCAAAGCACAGTTGTTCCTCTAAACACACACACACACCCGCCATTATTGGGCAAGGGGTGGGGGGGGCATTCATAGGTCCACAGCCTAATTTGTAAATTCTTAAAACAAATGTGAATAGACATAGTAACAGTAGTTACTCCAGAGTTAATACTAAAAATTCTTGAGATGTTTATTAACACTTTTTTTTTAAATCAGGGGAAGTTTTTTTGCATCTTGAAAAGGAAGTGGAAAGGTTAAGAATGAGGTCAACCCATCTAAGGTGGCTTTATTCTGAAAATGTCAATTTTATTTTTGACATTTCTTATTCTCAGAATGCAAAAAACCCCCAAAAACTTTCCTCTTGGAAAATTTTTTTCAATCCTAAAATGTCAGATTCATTTTTGACATTTCTGTTTGCTTCTCAAAAATTTCAAGAAAAAAGTCCTGTTTATGTCTTAGATCAGTCGTATGTCACTACTGACATTGTTTAATATTTTGTATTTGTTCAGTGCCGGAAAATCACTGTAACCTATTAATTTTCTTCAAAAGCTCTATAAAAAAAACTATAAAAAATATATATATTACAGTTAAGAAGTTGCTGGTGCACTCATTTCTTTCATAGTTATATTTTTATACTAACCCAACTGCTATTCACACCAAAGCAGTGTGTGGAGAGCCAACCTTGTGTGCTCATTCAGACTGAATGTAAATACAGACCTTTACTCCATAACTGTGGACATGTGATGATACAGTGATGCATATAATATTCATAAAGACCCGTCAAGCTTCTCCTTCCTCCAGACCTCTAAAATGTCATAATCAGCTCTTATTTTCCCACATGAGCTGCCTCTTTCTCCCTCGTGTGTTTCTCCTGTTTCCCTCCCTCCTTTGCAAGCGTGCATAGCTCGAAGCTAAACACATTATTCGTCTTTCAAAGCGAGTAGCGCCAAATGGAGGACTGAGGTTATAACTAGGAGGGTGCGAGAGCGGGGGGGGTGGCGCCTTAGACCCATGTGGGAATGCACTTTGAAGGTGACACATCACTGGTCTCACTGGCTTCTGCAAAATTTACGACACTGCTCTCTATTTTGGATGACATATTTCTATAGCATCCTGTGGAGAAACTTTAATTGGGGACTACAAATCTCTCTTCATAGCATTAAGCGGCACCACCACTGTGCTGACAGTACAGATGGCTAAATACCAAAGGTTCGCCTTAGCAAGAGTTTTTGTTTTAATATTTGTGAAGCTCTGGTGCTGTAGCTGTACTGCAGCTTCAGTTATAGCTCGTCAGTAGCTGGATCTGACTAGCTGATGGTGTATTTGGTGGAAAACACACTTCAATACTCAGATTCTCTTTGCCAGCAGGTCACCTTATCTAGTGGTGGGTCGAGCCACGAGAGTCAACTGATCAGTGTGTTGATCAGACTTTGTTCAGTCTGTTCCTTACCTACCCGCTGGGCAGCTAACGCTAGCTAGCCAGCAGGTATCTGCAGATATGAGGCTGATGTCAACAAACACAAACAGCAGGAGTAGATGAATTGGGCAACAGACTTTGTTCTTGCTATGTTGAAACTAGTTGTATGAGGCTGCTTTTGAAAAATATGCAAAATGATGAAAGCCTTCCAAGTCTCCAGCTGTTTTGCTCATGTAGGCCTAAAATTGTGTTTATGTCTTAGCAGCATTGGGCACGGGGGGGAAAATCGGATCACACTTAAGTCAAAGCTAAAATTTGATGCTTTGTTTGTGGCTGTATTGGCCAGCCATGCTTAATAATAGCCAGATTAGTCAGGCATTTAATTGGCAACTTATTTTGTGTTGCTAAATTGTGTTCCCCACTGCACAGGATCATGTGACTGTGCAGACTGTCACAGTTGCACATGGTTCCATAACTGAGCTGCTTATGTGCCAGTTCTAAAATGTCTTCTGTTTGAAAGGGAATACTTGGTTAGCACCATGCAGCAACGGGCCTTCAGGGAAATTGTGAGGGATTCACACCCAAGTCTGTAATCCTCGGGGTTCTGTGTGCGTGTTTGTTGGAGACAGCTGCCTGTGTGTTTGTGCTGAGAGTGTCACGGTACAACAACAAACAGTTTATCCAGGTAACTGCATGCTTAGCTTTATTCGTTATGGTTATCCCTCTGGATTATGGGAGGTTTTTTTAGTGTTTTGCAGTTCTCAAATTAGGAAATTCTACATAATACTTATTTCCCATTTTACAGAAGGACAAACATCAGTCTTGTTACCACAGATTAAACACTAAGTCAGAGTCCTCTGTACTGGCAGCCTAATGCACCGTGTGAAACTGCTCCACCTGAGGGTTAGCTGTTCTCCCACCGCCTGCAAAGCCACCCTGATGCCGTCCGACACTAATGCTGCTCTAAATGCCATTGCCCGAGGCCTGTGTGATGCGGGTTGAGGTGTGAAAGCACTTGCACGTTACCTCACAGCAAATACGTGCACACAGAACACTGCAAGTGTTGTTGTGCAGAAGAAGCCTAAATGTATGCAGTACTGTATCTCCTAGGATACCTTCTCCTGCATGATAAACAGCAGTGTAGCACTGTATCTCTGCACACAGCGTACCCTAGCTTGCACTGCAGCAGTAAGTCCGTGCCGCTGGGCTTTTTACATTCAAATCCACCTTGCAGCATCTACTCAATATTATCAAGCTAGGATTTGTCCAGGAGTAGATTAAGATATTTCAATTCTGTCCTTGTCTTATTGGTCTTAGTGGTTGATATTTAAAAGCTAATTTGCTGAATGCTCTGTAAATCAGTTAGGATGAAAAATTAGTGAAGTTATAATTGTTTTAAGTGTTAGTGATGAGCTGAGAGCCATAATGACATAAAAGCCAAGATGCTTCCTAGAAGTAATAATTATGATCTGGAAAATGGTCGAATGAATAATGCAACGTATCACGTCTCAGGAATAAGTCGTGCTGAGAAATGGAGTTATCGTGCAGCAGAACCATTGCAGATGATGTTTGAGCTTAAGATTGTGCAACAAATTTGGAAATATTAACCTGAAAGTTCCTCTAATCTTTCACTCAGCCTCACTGTGTTCTTCTTTGTGCTGCTTCCTTAAGGAGTCCACACAGCAGCTCATCTGCCTCCATCTCACCCTGTCCCTGGCATTCTTTCTTTGTCCAACAACAGTATATTTTCCACCAGCATCCAGCTGGTCAGCAGCTCTGGTGGTGGTGGTTGTTAGCTTCCACCGATCGGATACAGAAATGTTAATCTTCATAATGCACATTTTTAATCTGGCACAGATTTCATGCTCAATGTGTGATGCAGCCCCGAGCCTGGGACCAGCACTGGCTTTGTGGCCTCTGTGGCTCAGTGAGAGACTTAATTCAACCTCATAGTTTATATTTGAATCTAAACCTACACTTGAAATTATTGATAAATAAAAAACGACATTAGAATGATTTACTGATATTTTTAAAGTCAGATTTCAGCCTCAGTCACTTATAATCAGCTGTAACATCATTTTCATTATTAATTAATCTGCAGTTTATTAACTGGATGAATTCTTTCTGCCTTAAAAACATTTTTTTCCTGTTATTATTTCCTCTCACCCAAAGGTTGTTTATCATGTATATATTTTTTCCTGATCAATAACCCAAACTCACTACCTTTTATGGCAATGAAAAGCATCAAATCCAGTCATCTAAATAAATGAAACATTAATTTCTGGCAATAAATATTAAAGATAATTTGATTTTCACAATAGTTCATTAATTTCCTGCACAACATCTAATCGATTAATTATTCAGGTGGTGATCTTGTTCATTTCAGCACAGCGATGGCCGTCCTGCCCGTCTCTTTGCCCTGTTGCTCATTAACAGCTGTCAGAAAAACACTTTCATGTGATGCATTATTATATGTGCAGGCCAGGTTACTGCAGAACCCACAAGCTCACATTTGTTTTAAGTGATTATAATTTCTGTTTGCGTGTTTGAAGCGCTGTCGTTTTATTCTCTGCAGAGGTTTAATATTTTTAGGCCACTTCGCCCAAGGTGAGTGTTTGAGAGCCGTCTGCGTGATTATGATAATGATACTGACGGTGATGCTGATCAGAGCTGTCAAAAACCGCCAGGCTGCACGTCACAGATCCCAGCAGAGCCTCTGACACTGACGGACCGCGTCGGGTTAGTCTGTGGTTTCTGCAGCTGCTTTGGTATTCAGCTTCATTTTTTTAATCCATCTGCTAAGATGGATGGATTGATGTATAAATACAATCTCAGCTTGGATATCTCTGATCCCCTGCATTCTTCAGTTCACCTCATGCTTTGCCAACTCGACAACTAGATTCAGTGCTAGATTTGATTAATTTTAAGACCCGTTTGCATGAGGTCGCTCTCTCCGGCCACAGCGCACCTTCCTGCTTGACATCTCTGTGCAGCAGAGAAAAGCAAGACGGAGGACTCATGAATGAGCCGTTTGCACATGTGCAGTGTTGTTCTGGTGGTTTGTTGCCAAAATGGAGGCCGTGCACTGTGTGATGAGGGGCAGCACAGTTGTGTGTGTGTGTTGATTTTTGTCAGACGTCGATGCGGGTTTAAAATCAGTGTTGTTAAGAATGAATGCCTTTAATTAAATAAAAAGTTACATGTCCTGCCTTCATCATCTTCAGCAGCACCCCACCCACTACTCTTCCACTCCAGCCAAAGCATTAAATATTCGCTGTTGATTACTACGGAAGCTCCAGACAGCTATAACGAGTTGGTGGTTATGTCTAATCTATGAGCTTCTGTGTTTTCATCACTGATTGCAGTCATAGCTGCACCATATGGAACAGGAGCTTCGACTTAAGGTTCTGTGTTAAGTCACTTTTGCTGCCAGATAGCCATCCATGTGTCCTCTGGGTGTGAGCCATTGGTCTGTAGATGTACCTCTAAATGACAATTGGCCCACAGTCAAGAGGAAGAGGCAGCTCCTACATGTCGGCAGCTGTATAAGGAGATGGGGCTGTGGCCTGTGCTTTGATGGGCATGTCGGTGCAGCAGGGGCTTTGAGTGACTGGAGAGGCGAGAGCCAGTGGTTTTGAGAGAAGAAGAAAAAATGTCTCTCTTGCTTTCATCAAGCGTGGCAGGCAGGAATGGAGGGAGGGAAGAGACGGAAGGGTGGGTGGACGGGGAGATAGACACAGGCACGCCGACTTCAGCTGAAGGAAAATAAAATAGATGGATTGCAGTGGGAGAAGAATCTGTGAGTAGTTTTTTCTGCTTTCAGCCAGACAACTTTGTGAGAAGTAGATAGCTGCAATATACAAATCATCATGGATTTATGTGACTCGTGAGTTTCAGTATCATCACAAATTTGGGTGTTCGTTCTGTGGCTTGTAATGCGGGTGGTTAGAAAGTGACCTCCCCTCTCCCCCCCTCTGTGTGCAGAAATACACTCTGGTATCTTGGGTAACTCACCTGCTGTGTGTTTGGGATGAACAGGTCACGGTTAGAGTTAAACTTTAAGTAGCATCGACTGAAAAGCCTTCCAAGCTGCTGTTTTCACCTTTGCTCGGATTGTTGCTCTAGTGTACGTGTATCCTGTTTAATATCATCTTACAGTGTCAGAATCCTTTGTAAAGTTTGTCTTGAGACCAGATCTAACTCTTAACGTGGTGTTTTCATTATTTCCTATAATTCTTCTCTCCCCTTGCTAAGTCCCCCTTTCATTTTTCCACTGTTTCTTTTTCCTTTCCTCCTCTTTCCTTTTTGACGCCGCCATGTAGGGCAGCGCTGCTCCTTACTCAGTGGGTCGGGAATGCTTGTGTCGCTCTAAGACTGTACTCGTATCCATTCTGATCTTAATCCACTGTAATCAGCTTTCATCCTTCACCTTATTATTAGTCCAGTCCATTTATTTATCCAATAATTCTTCCTTTGTCCATCTTTTATTTGGTATCTCCATACAGTCACAAGCACAGTGTGTGTTTGTTTTATCAAGCGTTAGCAGCAGGATGTTAAATAGTGCAATACTCCAAGACTTTTTTTTTTGTATGATTAATGATGTTGGTAATAGGCAGAAGCATTGTAAGAATCAGCTGCTCTCGTCTGACCAAAATCCTGTTGCTCTGTTTTCGTTTCATGGGGGAAAGTCACCACATCAACAGCCTTTCAGGACTGAGTCATCATTTTTAGCACTGGGACAGGCTCCCCGACACTTTTGCAACTCTTAAGCTCGGCTCAGCCTAACAGTGACTGCTGCCTTGATTCATTTTTACATCCACTGACCTTTGACACAAAGCTGCCTGCAAACTAACTGGCACCATATCAAAGGAAATGGCCGGTGTTGCTGTATTTTGTGACGGCAGGCGACCAAAAAGTGTAAACTTTGCAGCTCAGCAAACAACAAATCATGTCATGTAGAAGTGCTGAGCTCACCTGTCAGTCTGAGGATGTTCTGCTCAAGGCTTTCAGTGTAAACCTCTCACAACTGGGTGACTTGAATGTGTCTGGACACTCACATCTAGCCACAGCATCACCGAGTCCGTGTGACAGCAGCAGCAGCTGCATACAGACCGAAGTGGATGTGAAGCCTTCTCTTTAAAAAACATGGAAAAATGCCTCAGCGTCTATAGTTATTTCCCACTTTAAAATAACATTTGTTATTATGCTGCAGTGACGAGCTTTTATTAATATTTCTAATAATGGAGACTTAATCTCAAAGTCAGCTGGTTGGTTGCAGAGTAGGCGTGGTACAGACTGGTTCTGGTAGGCGTGACTGTTTTTGGCTGACCCTGGCAGCCCTGGTTGGTAGGATTGCGTAAAAGCCTGTAGCCCGGTTGTTTCGGGCCGGTCTAATTCCCCTTTCCTCTTTGCTCTGTTGTCACTCTTTCCTTTCTTCACTCTCTCTTCCTTCTTTCTGCCCAGCACTTTGAGTGTGTATTTGTGAGTAAGCCGTGGGCTGGGATATTCCTGTAGGACACACCCTTTGGTGGCTTAATACAGGCTACTGCATGTTTACAAGCTCGCATGCCCTAACAAGCACATTTACTCTTTGGTATAACATAGCCAGGCTAAGGCCCCGCTAATGAATTTTAATGGTGTATTACCTCTTTTTGAACAGGTTTTTGATGGTCTGTCTTTTATCACTAGGTGACAAAGACTGCATGCAGTTGGATGCAAAACAGTCAGCTTTTCACTCATTTTTTTCCCCCTAAAGCGCATTTCCTGCAGTCAGAAAGGAAGCGGACGAGTTTCCCAGGTTTTTTTCCAGCTCGTTTCTGGATTACGCAGTCTCCTCTGATTCCTCCACTATCAGCTGGGCTCACACTTCAGGAGGCTGCCTGCGTTGCAGATGGGCCTTTTAGCTTCGGCTGACTGTTTAGAGCCACCGTGGCTGTCACTGCAGAACAACAGTAAGCAGTCGGGCTATAGGATTAGAGAAAGGGAAAGGGCCCATCTTAGTTACTCTGTCTAATTAAAAAGGCTGTCTGGAGACAGAGTGTCTCTAGGCGTCACCCAGCCCAGATAGAGCCCATGGCAGCGACCAGACCAGTGGTTAATGGTGTTGGATGCTGTGTGTCATCCTGCTCAGCTTAGTAGAGAAGAAGCAGGCGTAACCCCAAACCTCGTTCACACACCTTTTCTTTCAGCTTACGTACTCATTCTGCTTCTCCCTGTCCATCTTCTTCCTTTCTTTTACTGTCTTTGCTGCAAATGCCCTTGAGTTTGTGAAGTGATTGAAGCAAGCAATAGTGCAGAGTCACCACACACCCAAACACACACACGATAAGGTGTGCACGTGCTGTAGCAGCAGCAACAGCTATAAAGATTCTGTAGGTGAGCCTGCTGCTGATAC
>VOQJ01034241.1:2145-16348 GCA_015052665.1 Apistogramma diplotaenia | reverse complement strand
GTGGGTTTCCTCCGAGTACTCCGGTTTCCTCCCACAGTCCAAAGACATGCACTTACTGGGGTTAGGTTAATTGGTGACTCCAAATTGCCCACAGGTATGAATGTGAGTGTGAATGGTTGTCTGTGTCTCTGTGTTGGCCCTGCGACAGGCTGGCGACCTGTACAGGGTGTACCCTGCCTCTCGCCCTATGTGAGCTGGGATAGGCTCCAGCCCCCCCGCGACCCCGAACAGGATAAGCGGTTGAGAATGGATGGATGGATGGACACCTATATTATTGCATGTATAATTTCCATATGTATATGTTTTATGGTAAGACGTGGGCGAACCGCCAAACAAAATGACGAGTCTTTTATCAAGCATAACGACCATGTCATTCCAGGGCTGAATACTTACTTTATCAGGTGGCCGCACTGGAACTAACAAGCTAAATATTTCAGCAGCACAAAGATAATTTTGTAACACACACAAGTGCAAAGTTTGATGTTTTATTGGTCGAAAACATTTAACACTGGTCAACAACGCATTTGTGTAGGTCGACTGGCAAAAGAACTGGTTCAGAGGGGGGCGGGGGGAGCGCAGTGACATAACGCTATTTTGCGCTTCAAAATAAAAGCATGCGAGTTAAAGATTTCAAAATCAAGTATTTTTCTCCTGTAATTTTTGGGTGGGACAAATGGGCCTGTCTCCAATATTAGGTGGTGGTATTGTTCTTAGGCCTATGGGCTAAGTTATGGAAAATTACACAAGAACTGGACTGAAAGTCAGTGGCATCAGGCCTTATATAGGTACAGAGATCAGGAGAAAGAGACAATAGCGAGTGTCTACAGCCATACAGTATGTGAAACACGGTGGTGGTTCTGTCATGGTTTGGGACTGCATTTCAGCTAGTGGTGTTGATCTTGTCAAAACAGACATAATTATGAATGCAGAAGTGTGGCTCCATAGTGCAGTGGTTTGCACAGGCATAAATTCCTTGGGGGTTGCAGCCAACACCCAAAGAATGTTGGAATGTCCTTCAAGAAGCCTGGAAAACTATTCCTGAAGACTACTTATACAAATGACAAGAAGAATAGAGGTGGTCACACTAAATATTGACTTTCAAGCTCATTAGTAAAGTAAAACCCTGTATTTCTGTTTCAGTAAATCAATGCACATATTTACCATTTTCTTAGCAAAGACTTGTATTTGCTCAGTCTTGTACATGATGTACAAAACTGAAAGTGTATAAACCAAAATTTACTTCCTAATTACAAGAAACAAGACTGTCTCCCTGACCTCCCTGAGACTGTGGCAAAACAGCAAGATACTAACAGAAGAACAGGAAAAGTCTTCATGAGCTCACTGAAGAAACACTAAAGGTCACTGATGTTTCACAAGACATGTGCCTGAGGACCCTGAATCTCTGTTAGAGGCTCCGTGGTGTTTAAGATACAAACTAAAATTATGTTAAGTTGAAGTAGACAGATTTTCTAACAAACAGTAACAAAGAATATTCCCTAGAAAACTTGGAGTTATTAGAGCAAATCCTTCACCGCAGTCAGTGCCATATCTTGTGATGGAATTCTTGTTTTAATCACACAAAGTGTAAAGGACCAAAGGGACGTGTTTAAATCCTGAAGTCATTAAATGTTTTATGCAACCTGAATATCAGCCACTTGGTCAAACTGCAAAATCGCTCTCAGTTTAAACTGCAATGAAGTTACTGTACATGTGCATGTCTCCTCTACTGACCAGTGAAGGGTGATTATTACCACTGCCAACTTCATTGCGAGTGAATGAATCATTGCGTAACACTGCAATCTTTGATAAGAGCCACAGAGAAAGAATCAATGTGAGCATAGCAGCGACGTACGTCTTGGGAGTCTGGCAATACTGATGAAAATAAAAAGGCATTTTCTTTCATCCATTAGGACAGCACGGTTCTCCAATCAGGGAATAAATAAAAAGCACTTTAAGAGGTCGAACTCCAAAAACACACAGATGCAAACTTGCATGGAGTGAGCAGCTTGTGTTGTCACATAACGCCACACCAGGCAGGGGAAACTGTCAGCGGCAGGACTTATTAGCTTTGACCTTTCAAAGTAAATTCTTCAGGTAAAACACAAACGTGTTCTCCCACTCTTCCACTCCCACTATCCCATCATGTTTTCTGTTTCACTGTGGTATATTTCTAAATCTTCCACAGCTAACATGTTAGACACCACCCCTTTCCAATCACTTACACTATTTGCACTCTTGATTAAATGTTTCCTCATTTATAAATTCTGTATCAAAAATAGCAGCGACCAACCTGGAATTAAGTTGGTTTAAATCTTTGTACTAGAAAGGAAAACATATATCCCATTCACATATTATTAAGGATGGAAACAGGGAGTTTTTAGTATTTTGTTTTAATTACTGAAAGAACAAATTAATTATTGAAAGAGCTGCCTGATTAATTTTCTACCAGTTGATACCTTGACTAATTGTTTCAGCTGTAATTACAGATGCTCATTAATACCCAGTCATAATGGCCACAAATTTGTTCTGGTCTACACAACACAGACTAGGTAATTTGCACAGTACAAAGTCTGCAGCATAAAGTGTGTAGTGTAGTGTGTTTGGCTGTATTTTTGCAATGACCTCAGATCTAGTGTTACAAGTGGTAGCATTGCTAAAACATTTCAGTCAGCCTCATTCAAGTTTGTTTCTTTGCACCTTTTGAAGAACACAGATGTAAAAAAAAAAAAGCTCTCAGGCGGTATTTTCCTCTGTATTTGTCATATTATTCATATTGCTGACTTCCCCTGTTTTTGAAGCAATTGTACCTCATCACTGAACAAGCAACTACAGTCTGAAGATCCACACTCCTGTTTAGATATTTACTCTCTATACAGAAAGGAAGCATCCATCCATCCACTTTCTTAACTGCCTTTCTAGCTTAGGGGGCAGGGGGGCAGGGGGGCTGGAACCTATCCCATCTGTAAAAGGAGGAGAGACGGGGTACAGCCTGGGCAGGCTGCCAGTCTATCATAGGTCCAACACAGATAGACAGACAACCACACTCTCACATCCACACCTACGGCCAGTTTAGAATCACCATTGAACTTAACATGCATGTTTTAGACAGTGGGAGGCAGCTGTACCCGGTATACACTCTGTACAGAAGGGCCCCACCCAACCAGGCCATTCAGACAGGTCGCTGTGAGGAGACTCTGCTACCTGCGTATTTCAGAATGTTATAAGAAAAGTGTTCCTGAGAGAAAATATATTGACAATTAAAGTAAGTCTGTACCTTATACATAAAAATGCACAATACACATGATAGTGATACAAAGGAAAAGTGGATGTTTTTAGCCTCACCTTAAGATGTGGATAATATCTGACTCTGGACGAGTGCGTCAACCCCAGCTTCCATTTATCCCCGCAGACCAGAGTAATTTGCATGCTGGTGTCAACATTACCATTTCTTGCCTTAGGATGTTCCTTGAACACCATGGTTTATTAAAACACAGCAGAGATGGGCCACATTTTTCTTTAATCTCACATCTAGCTGTGGGAAACATGAATTAATCTGAAACCTGAAGCAGAGGGGCAGTATCGATCTCTGATGTAGATGTGCTGTTTTATGTTGCAAGTGGAACTTGTTTGGGCATTAAGTGGATATATCATCCTGAGATCCCCTGTATCACCACAACGGCCCAAAGTAAAAGAGATGATTTGGTGAAATGATTTGTGATGCCTCGATTTTCAGTCCGTATTATTTGTACTGGACAGGTCATCTCATCATTAACCTCTTGGTGATAGTATCGACTGCCTGTTTGTTTGTATTTTGGCCCGAATACCTTAAAGCGTTCCAACTCTGGCACTTGGCTGTAATGATGAAATCTTTTAGGCCATTACTTTCTGAACACTATCAAAAGGGGTTGGGGTAATATGATGGACACACAGATGGTGTTGAGATTGCCTCACAGGCACACGATATGTGGTACTTTTCCACCTCACTCCTACACCAAAGTCTGTCACTTGCAATGTGCTGCTGCACGCAGGCAGGCACACATTACCAGCAAGTCCCGTATAATAACAGGTTGAAGTGTAAGATTGAAGGCAGTTATCAGAGGGAGACTGTCAGTCTTGACCTTTAGACTCACTGACTCAGTAACCATGTGTGAAATCAATCCGCGGACTTCAAGGCTCTAATGAAGATCGAAGCTGGAACAAAAGAAAGTGATGGAGAAAATCTCATTTGTGTGCACAGATGTATCACAGGAAGTTAAGAGATAAAAAGCATATCATGTTATGTAGTTTGTCTCAGCATAATTTTATCTAATTGCGCACAGGGTCTCATGAGAAAGCTATAACAAATACGGCTTGAACAAGACTTTAATCTATAGTTAGAAGTTCTCTGATGATACTGAAAGCTAAAGTCACCATGACGACATTTAACAATTTCATATTCGCTCTATTTTAGCATGTTAGCATGCTCTCCTAGCTGCTAATCAACAAAACACTAATACAGTCATTTTTAATCAATATAGAGATGTTTTAGTTTGAACTAAAGTCTCTTTGCTTATTATGTTTCTTGGTTTATTTTAATCCCAGCTGCTTTCAGTTGGGATTATCGGTGTAGCCTTTGCATTGGATTGCGATTTTTCTTTTAGCCGACTGTGATTTGTCTGGTTTCGCAGATTGGTTTTGGTTCCGGGTGGGGAAGAGTTTAGGCAACACGTTACAATGACAAGTGATGGGAATTAGGGCTGCTGTTTAGAGGCGCTAGCGATAGCATGGGTATAGGATGTAGATGCAAAGACAGAGCTAGCAAACACTGTTTAAATTCACTCACACTCACAATTTATGGGCTATGACAGACACTATGTGTTTGTGGGATACAGTTGTCTGAAATAAGGTTCCTGAACTTGCATAATAACTTGAGGAGCTCTGGGATTTTGGAGGACTTCATTTTTGAGCTAAAGTTGATGGTTAAACTTATAGAAAGCAATGGACAGATAAGTGCTTACCGCTTCCCTGGAAGGACATTCTGGTGAAAAGCGTGTCTGAGCTGCTTACTCCATGAATCTGACTGGGCTAAAGAGTGAAAAACTGGAGGTATTATTTTGTTTAGGCCCACATTTGCTTGCGTTTACAAATGTATTTATGTATTTTTAATGACACATCCTTTCTTTGTCCTTGCCTCCACAGATAACCAAGCAGCAGCTTCAGCAGACCAAGGATCGCTTCCAGGCCTTCCTCAATGGAGACACACAAATTGTGGCTGATGAGGCATTCATCAACGCTGTGCAGAGTTACTCTGAGGTATAACCAGCCATACATAAGCAGCACAATCAGACATTTTTTCTTTTTATTCAAACTTGGATACTTGATGCTTTCAGAGGTGTTGCATTTTGTGTTATTCCAAATCAATAATTTCACATTTTCACTGCTGGGAAGTACAGTAATTGTTGTTGCATGTGCACAGCGTACCCTAGATTATTCTGTGTGAAAGGTTCAGCTTTCAGTCTAAAAAGTCCAAATAGCACCACGCAGCCCTCTCGCTGTTCCATGTCGAAATGCCTGGTTTCTGAGTGGTAAAATGGTGGCTGAAGCTTTTCACTGCACAGATTATGAGTCAGAGCATGCGGTTGACACAGCAATCTTTTCCAAGCTCACTATTCAATCTGAAAAAGTCATTATGACAATGCCTACAGTACAAAAGGAATTACATACAGCAGGATATGTTAAATCAGTGATAGAAAAACAAGCCATTATGAAAAACATTAGTGTGAGATTGGAACCATCAGGACGCACACACACAATTACTCTTTTCACTGAAGTTAATTAGAAGATAACTGAAAGAGACGTGACGGCTGAACGGGAACCTAATTTATTTTGTGATATTTAATATTAATATGAAATGTACTACAAGCGTTCAGAATTGACTACTGGAAACCTGAAAGCGTGCATCCTCCCTGTGTAACGCTCACTCACATATTATACGAGATGTACCGTGTAGCCATTTAGTCAGTGTCATAGCAAACTTTATGGTAACGACATTTTTATAAAACAAGGCTAAATGAGTTTCAAAACCTTTTGTTATCCATGAAAACATACAAAAATGAAATGTCAAGAGTAATGTATCGCTGCGCTCTGCTGTTTCAGTGCAGTAGTTTTGAGTCATAATGGATGCTAAGAACAAAATTTGACTGTCAAAATGACAAAGCAGTCATCTTTGATAAATGCTTTGCTTGATGCAGTGACAGTATTGCCTTGTCTCGATCTGTCCCTGTTAGTCTGTCATTAGTTGCAGACTGAATGCCTGTCTTGAGTCACAGCAAGTGCATACATGCTCTGATTTTTCACTCAAACGTTTTTATTCGGTTTAATGGTTTTGTTTTGCTGTTGAAGACAGATATTTACTGTTTGAGACAGAATGTGACAGCAGAGCTACCACATGATTGCTGATCATCATTTTAAAATCCTAAGTGTTTCTTTATTGTGCATCTTTTATTCCACTGCAACTACTGATGCTGGTCTCTCACGATGTAGGTATTTCTTAAGAGTGACCGCGTGGCAAAGATGGTCCAGAGCGGCGGCTTCTCAGCCAACGATTTCAGGGAAGTGTTCAAGAGGCACATCGAGAAGCGCGTGCGCAGCCTTCCAGAGATCGACGGTCTCAGCAAAGAGACGGTGCTCAGCTCCTGGATGGCGAAGTTTGACACGATCTACCGTGGCGACGAGGATCCACGCAAGGCGCAGCAACGCATGACCGCCAGCGCGGCTTCTGAGCTGATCCTCAGCAAGGACCAGCTGTACGAGATGTTTCAGAACATCCTCGGCATCAAGAAGTTTGAGCACCAGCTGCTTTACCAAGCCTGCCAGGTAACTTACTATACCTACAAGCTACACCTGTTCGACACACGGGCTTTGTTGCTTGACTCAAATACACGAGTTCTGCTTAGGCTTTCCAGCTTCCGTCTCAGTATGACTCTTCTGACTTCTACTCTCAACTCTTGCATGTTGGCAGAAGCGTCATTTTCATGCAAAACAAATTTCAGACCTTGGATGAGTTGTTTAACATTATGCATGCTATAAACTATTAATGTGATTTATTAGATCCCACCTCTGCTTTGTTATTTTCTTCACCTTTTTCCCCCCTTTGCAGCTATACACCACAACATCCCATTTCTCCCCTCTGTGCTCCTTATTACACCACAGGCTAGTTGCCTTTTTAATGGGTGTGAACCGAATTATTAATAACAACAACATTGGCACCTTTATCACTGTAGGTGTATTTAGAGTTATAAATATTTGTCCCACGTGGAATTGTTAGCACTAGTGTTAAATGGAGATATTATAAAAGCAAACTAGCATCCCTCGATACCAGACAAGCAATGCTCTGTTGTAGCGGTGATATATTGTGATGGCTGGCGGATAAAAGTGGACACTTGGGTGCTTGTGTCAGACATAACTCTCCTTCCCTTGCTGTCTTTACTGCTCGCTGTGGGAATGCTTTGGGAGTTGGCAGGATTCGGAAGAAGCCTCTGACACCTTTGCATCTGGCCACTGTTGCATTTCATTCAGTTCTAATGAACACACCTTATGGGAACCTATTTAATTTTTAAAGCAGTGAACTTATTTGGATCAGGTGCCATTCTACTTTCAACAGCTGCTAAAAAATGCGAGCAGATGGCACGAGAACAGTTTTATTGAAATGTGTCAGATGGCAGTGATCTATATAGGCTATGTTATTTAGATAATTCCAATGCTATAGCACTCATATCCAGTGTGTACTTTCCCTCTCAAGCCTTTGAAGATGCTTAACCTACTTTGTTCTGGCAGCAGAGCTGTTAGTATAGGGTCACAAATTTGCATGCAGAACATACCATTTCCTCAACCAGAACCTAGCCTGAATAATGCAGAGCTCCTAATGAACATTAAACAGCACAACAATATGAAAGTAGAAATGCATCTCTGCCCATGATGCAGAGGTGCATTTCTGCATCTTTGCACTGCTGTTACAGGTAAGTAGAACTGGCGTGCGGCTACACGTCATGGTTGTGAAAAGGGAGATTTGTTTAAAGTTGGTGATTTGTGTGTCTACGTCTGAGTGAAACGTACAACATGTGCATACGAGCGTTCATCTTTATGTCAGTTTTCACTCCAACTGTTATTCCAGGTGTTCTTGGCGTCCTCTCCCATTTCATATGCAGTTGTAATAAAATGTATTTCACTGTACTACTGGTGACTTTGAGCGTCTCTCAGTAAGCAAGCAGCTGCTGTACTACATGATAAAATCCGCACTAAAAAGGAAATGCAGCAATCCAGTCTGCATGGCTCAGGGCTGCTGGGATTTGATGAAAGGTTTTCATGGATTGGCTCGGATTCAGAGGCCATCATTTTTTAGCTGTTATCGCCGGGGATTTACATTTCTTTGCAGTTGCATTGAACTAGTCGAAAGGAAGCACTGGTCTATTTCTGTTTCATGCTGAAGTAAGAGCAGCCCCTGGAAATGACTAACAGACTGATTAGACGGGTACGGCCTGCGCCAGCCAAGCTCTGAGCATGCTCTACTGACAAGTGGCTGCATATTTATTTAGCTGCAGTGACGCCGAGCATGACCAAATAACTTAAAAAATGTGTTTGGTGTCAACGCTGATAAGTCTTAATTTGTCTAAACTATGTTGAACTTTGTGTCCACTTCTAATGCTTCACATGAGAGCACTGCCTAGAGAACCAAAGTTATGCATTTTTAAACACATTAAGTATAAATGTTTCGAATGAAGCAGATACCTGGATCCCTTTTTGTGTTTTCCTATTGGAATGAATGTGAGGGAAAGTGCAAAGAAGCAGAAAAAATGTGAGAGATAAAAATGTTTGTCTCAGGAGGGGGAAAGTCCCGACATCTGTAGCTGTTAGTCTGATCGCGTTATTGTGCGACTGTGAATGTTAATTAACATTACCAAAGTTACACAAGTCCAGAGTCATACGTCTTGATCAAGGCAGCAGTCCAGCTGCTTCTGTTCTCTGCAAGGTAAAATTATAGCCTGTTTAAAAATAAAGAGTCTGTTGCTTTTTACAATCAGTTATCCAGCAGAAAGAACCGTCTGGCAGTAAAGTGGGGAAAGTGTTCTAAATACAGTACAGACTTAAATGGATAAATAGACTTTTTTATAGTTTGCCGTCTGTTGACAGCAGTACTGTGCATTGCTTAGCTTAGGTCCCTGTGATATGAACGTCTTAAATTACATCGCAATTTAAGATTTGTGCTAACAAATGGAAATTTTGTATCCTTTGCTGATGCATCTTAGTTAGTAGCATGCTAGTCACTCCTACTTGCATTCCCCCTCAGAAGAAGTGAGCAGCGATGTGATGGGATTATTCACGTCTTCAGCTCGACAGCTGCTGGGTAGAGTTCGTACTCTCTCCTCGAGCTGTGAGGGAAGGTATTTGTGGGGGTGCTGAAGGAATGGAAGTAATTAGCTGACAAATCATTTTGGCACGACTAATGCTACCACTGCTTACAGATTTTCATTCTGAGGTGTTTTAATCACTGATATTTATTCACATCAATGGGCTCTCACTTAGTGAAATGATTCTCTAATCTCAAGTGGCTGATTAAATTATCTAAGCCTGAGAGTAAAAGGAAAAGCACAAAATGTGTTAGACTGAAACTTTCCCCCCTAAAAGACTGTAAATCATGGCCTGTGGACACCCACCCGGGCCGAAAGACGACGCTCCAATCAGTTTGCCTTTGACAGACTTTGAAGGAGACCCCTCCCTTTTCCACTTTAATTTGTCTTGTCAGCAACTGTTAGTTGGGAAATGAGGCCTGAGCTCTTCCTGGTTTAGCCTGTAGCTGATATAATTGCATAATGGAGCCTCTTCATTGTACACAGGATTGGGAGGGGATGAAAGCATTTGCTATGCCTGGCAAGCCACCTCTCAGCTGAAAACGCAGCGATGCTGAAGTGCATGGTGAGGCTTGACTGCACCTGTGCGACTTGGAATCTGGACAATGTTTATTACATGTGGAAACTATAAAACAAACAGTATCCATGTTTTCAAAATTCCCATGATAGCAACAGTTTTTCTGAAAAATCTATTATGTGGTCCTAGCTGTTAACATGCCTTAGAGATGGTGCCAACGCTCCATGGGATGGCCAAGCGAGTCGTGACATCTTCCTGTTTTTTTCCCTCTGTGTTTGATGCATTTGGCCATGCCAGGCTTACCCCCAAACACAAATCCGTTGCTTGGGAGCCCATATGGAGTCCTCCTTCTTTATCCAGAGACGCTGACTACCCGGGGAGGTCTTTGTATGTTGATGGGCCGTCTCTCACACTTCCATCTTGCAGAGTAGCCTTGATATTGATGTAGCTCAAATTCCCTGCAGCCTGCTTTGACTGGCCTTCTAGCTACAGATTGCATTGACTGCAAGCTCAGTTTACTTAAGCTTCCTGCGCTCAATGATCTACTGTATTGTACCTTTCCATATTCTCTGGAGATTGCAGAACAACATAGGAAGTCCTGATGGAGAAGTTTTTTCTGAATGCCTGCCTCCTGTAGTTCCACTCCCTCTTATCCACTCTCCTTCCCTTGTCTGAGTGGTGACCTTCCTGCCTACCCTTGCTGAGGCAACACAAGCCTTTATCTCGGAGACAGAGTGGCCTTGTTTCACGCCACACTGCTACAAGGTTGCTGTGCTTGAGCACCGGCTTGGCCTGCTTCAGTTGGGGTTCGCTTCAGTAATCAGCGTATCAGTTGCTTCTTTATCCCAGTTTTGTCCTCACTTGTTCTCTGAGAGACTAGAAGTGGGTAGCTCGAAGACTGCTTTCCTAAAAAGCCCTATGCAGAAGTTTTACACCATTGAAATGATTTAACATAGAGCATAGGTGTCAAAGAAGGCATGGATGCAATCAAAATGACTTAGTCTGGTTATATTGATATCAAAAGGTCAAAAAAGAAATGCTCTTCAACAGTATTTAATAGGGTGGGCCTGCAAAAGATAAATAAAAAATGATCTAGCAGATTTGAGAACATGCCAAGCAGCTTCCATAAAAGATTTTACATTTGTTGCAGTGTTTTCCGTTCAAGGCTTTTAACAAAGACCCATGTAGCAAAACCGAGATGACATATTTGTTGTAAAGTGTTGTACAGTAAGCGAGAGCCCATTGATGCGATTATTTGCAAATTAAACATGCACCTCTAATAACTTTTTCCAGCATGCCTACTTACTATTTTGAGACCTGCCCAGATTTTAACACAATTGGAACCATGTGTTGAAGATGTGCAAACAGTCAGACGAATATTACAATATCTGTCTAATTTTTGTGTGGCTGTAGATCAGGAGGTAGAGCGGGTCATCTACTAACTGGAAGGTTGCTGGTTTGATTCCTGGCTGCTCCAGCCTGCATATATCCTTGGGCAACATAGTGAAGCCTGAGTTGCTCCCGATGTTTTCATCAGCATGTGAATGTGTGTGAATGTTAGAGAGAAAGCACTTAGATGCAGCAATGCAAATGTGTTGTATAAAGCACTTTGAGTGCTCAACTAGAGTAGAAAGTGCTACATAAGAAGCAATCCATTAAGAAAACAAAGAAATATATATATGTATGTAATATACATGTTTCCAGAAGTGCGCTCTTCTGCAGAGATCTTGGATGTCGTTCCTGGGATCTGCTGGAGCCACTCTCCCAGTTTCGGGGGTCACTGTGCTCCGATCACCGCAGGGAACACTAATCTTCTACATCCTTTCTAGCTCTTCTAGAAAGAGGATATGGAAGGTGTTACTGCCACCAGCTGTTAATTGGATCTCTCTCTCACCCTCTCTCATATACTGTGTGTGTGTAATTTTATTTTATATATATATATATATATATATATATATATATATATTACACACACACACACAGTATAGGAGAGAGGGTGAGAGAATTATGATTAGATTTCCTAATTAGAGCACCTTTCATGATGCTGCACAGCCTTTTTTCACATTGTGCAGAACAACATAAAGCACAAACACATCGTCGCACACAGCAGCAGTTCTAAATATAGGACAGCTTCAACTCATGCAGGTCCCATCCAGCTCCGATCTCGCCCTGCCCACCCTGTCTTTGTTCTTTATAAGAATCTGCCTCTGGCAGTGTTTACAGGCTCTTGCTAATATCCCAGCATCCACCTGGGAATCTGTTGTCAGCTGGGCTGTTAACTACCTGCCTGCTTGTGCTCCGTCACCTTTAACCTGCTGTCAGCCTAGCTAACGCAGAAGAAGTCTCACCTTTATTTAGCTGCATCGCTGCTGTCAGCTTGTGTAACACAGACAGAAATTTACCTTTTAGCCAGTTTTATTTATATGAGATTACCTGTCCACCTATATTGTGCCTGAGGGCCACTGACAATAGTGACCTTTCAGTAGTTGTAGGCCTGATAAGATTGGGGTGCTGTGGGACTCACTAGGTGGTGGCTGTTCGTTCCCTCAGATCTCCTCCCCTTTCACAGCAAGTGCTGTCTCTGCTTTTCAAAGCTGTCAGGTCAGAGATGGCAGTAATAGAAGAAAGGGGCCCCATCCCCCTTCACATTGCATCCTTTAGAGCTTCCCATGCTCTTGTCATGCTGGCCATTTTGCAGATGAGCTGCAATTTGCAAATATTCATAACAAACAGTCTGCTAACGCCTTACTCGATTTCACTCGTAAAATATTTTACTGCGTTGAGACATTTCCTTGGCATGTGGGTTTAGGTATGTTGTATTCTTCGGGTATTATGGGAAAGGGAAAGCACGCAACACACATGCAATAAAAATGCAGTGTCAGACACTGACAGGCTGAGCTGCTGAATTTCCAGGCTGTTCTTTTGGGATTGCACAAATCAGATGTCGCTTGCACCGCAGTTCAAGAGTGCCCAGATTTCTGAGCATTTTGACAGGCAGCACAAGACCAGCAGCAGCAGCAGCACAGGGAATCATTCAGATCATTCAGAGTTGAGGCTCTGGATAAATCTTTTTTTTTTCCCTTTTCTTTTTTTGTTTTTTGCTCTTGGACAATGAAAATAATCCTCTGGTTCTTGATATTTCCTGCCACAGGATGCTCACATCATTTAAGTGTCTCATCGTGGCAGATCCTCACTGAGTACCGCTGTGCCTCTAATGCAGACATTCTGCTGCAGCTGGTGGCAAAGTCTGATTATGTGCTCTACTAAACAGGAACTCTGGGTTACGTCGTAGGGTGGCTGTTCAGTGGCCAACGCTGGTAGCACACTACACTTGACGATTCTCCGATTAACATGCAGCTGCTGAAAACAATAGTGCAATAATTGCATGACTGAGAAAATACAATTTATTGCACTTTTTTTTCAACGTACAAACCACTGCATCTGTGTGAGGCTTTTCCCCCTGTGCGTTACTTACTACACCCCTCCCCTCTTTCTAATGGCTGCACCGTGACTTCACCCTATTCTCTCTTAAAAAGGATTGCTGGAAAGGGCAGAGAATCAATATAGCAAAGCCTGAAAGACAAGGCCTGTTAATGTAATATAAGTGAGTGAAATACCATAAGGCACAGAGAGGTCAGCTCTGGCACGCATCCCATTAACGGGAGGCCAGAGGAGTTTAAAGCACTGTTATCACAAATAGAATCAGGAGCTCAGCTGGTGAGACCAAGTGCCTGTTAGTGATAAAATCAAAATATGACTATGATAAATTACCCCTCTCATGAACACCATAGTTTCTGCATCACATATTTTGTGGCATCTTGCCTCTGCTGGGGGCAGAAATATTACCAAGTTTTTAAATGGTGAAAATAAAAAAAACACAAAATACATTTAGTCAAAAAGAAATCAGAAATATACATTTTAACACATGCTGCTGCGCGATCACAGTTTTTTAACAATCGATTTTGCAAGCTTTATAACGAAATTCTGCACTATGTAGTCCTTTTTCTGACACATTTTTATTCCAAAGATTCATTTTGTCTTGCATCTACTATACATGCAAACTGATACAATATACAGCACGTGTGCCATGAAAACCATCACATTGCATTTTCCCCCCCAGTTTTAAAGTGCATGTAAAACTCAAGGATTTTACAGTTTAACGGCACCGTGTGGAGATGGGACTGACTTTATTTTTCACTCTAAACTCATGCCACACCGGTGGGTGGAGAGGTTTGTGGCTCCCCAGGTGCAACTGTGCTCCAAAAAAAAAAAAAAAAAAAACTCAAAAAGGGGAGGAGAC
>VOQJ01034235.1:23806-40849 GCA_015052665.1 Apistogramma diplotaenia | reverse complement strand
CAGATATTAGTGAAGCTATTAGCATCTTTGTCAGTGAGTTTATCAAAAATCCTTGGACACCCCCCCCCCACACACACACACACACACACACAGATGGTTTCTCTAATGAGAGATGATGCGTCAGAGTTTCACCTGACCGCATCTCATTTCCATGCCGCCCTGCGGGATGCCTGACCTCGCTGACACTTAGCAGCAGCATCCATCTTCAGAGGCGTTTCCATCGACACCCTCTGCTCTGCCTCCTCTTCACGTCCTGCAAGGTTTCCTATTTAGGTAGCAGTGAGAATTCTTTCCTGCTATGATATTATCTTACTTACGAGCAGTTACACTGTTACTCAGTGATGCCATGTTTTATGAATGAACTTACTCACTCACTTAAAAACTGACATTTTGTTTCCCTTTCTTGAAGGTAATGTGATATTTTGCTTTTACACATGAGCTCAGTGTTAGAAGAGTCTGCTAGGGACTGTGCTTTCTCGCACCATGCGTTCATTCTACTGGGAATAAGTGATACTGGGTGGTTTAGGTGAGAGACTTACATGGACAGAAGTGCAGGAGGGAGGAACATGAGGCCCACTCAGCTGTGAATTGAGTGGGACTGTTACCCCAGAAAGCAGTCCATGATCTCAGTCACGAGGACTTTGTACCACAGAGCTGGCAGGTTAAAGATCAGACTTTGACTCGTGTAGAAGTTGTTCGTGTTTCTAATTGTCATAATCTCTTTGCTCTCTGACAGTTCACCTCTTCTAACTGTTATCTACATTTACCAAAGTCCTTCTACAAGCAGACACTTTTAGTGTGAAAGTGAAGAGTGAAAAGAAAACAAGAGGGAGGGGAAAATGATTCTCCGACCGGTCGTGGCTATCGCTGGTAAAACGATTGCTAAAGTCCCAGTCACACACACACACACACACACACACCCCTACGGACTGGTCAGTGACCCCAGTGGCAACCACCTGTTGCTAGGGAAATAAATGGCAACACTGGCCCAACAGGATGACAGTGAAAACTGTGCTACTGTTAGCTGAAGACAAGGGGAGAGGATCGGGGGTGGGGGGTTGGGAGGATGCTCATGACAGGGTGAGATGGAGGCAGATGATCCACTGTGACGACCCCTGATTTCGTTTTTGTTTCTCTGTGCAGTCAGACTAATACCGTCCTGCATTCCTGCAGATAATGTGAATCTACTGCAGGATCACCTGCTGGTTTTGGAACCTGCATTTTGTACATGTTTAATTTCATGGTTTCACCTTGGTTACTTGTAACAAATGGCGTCACTTACTCATGGAGTTTGAAAAGGCACTTCTTGAGAAAGCTGCAACACACACACATATACACACACTTAGTGAGTGCATCATTTAAGCTGCCCCTCCTCTCTGTAGTAACTGAATGCGCTCCTTTGTGTGACATGTTTAGAGGAAATCTGTAAATTGTAGCTGGAAGAACTCATTTACACTTTCTCTAAACGGGCTCTTCACTCGTGTAATGTGATCACATGCACAGCTCGCTCTGTGCTTTATTTTGTCAGCTGTTACAGTTCAAACTAATTACCAAACATCAGACGTGTTGCACTTGCAAATCCTGGATGTGAGCACGTTCAGCTGCTGCTCTTGTCCTGAGAAAAGCACTCTGAGCAGGGCTTCAGGCTCCTGCTTGAGGACACTTTGGCAGGACACCTCAGCCTTTGAGAGCAGGGAACCTTTAATCCATTTTTTGGTAATGGGATGGGCTCTCAAAGCACCGGGGAGCCTACCCAGCTACCACCAGGCGTCTGCCACAGCACGGCTTTGTCTTTGATTGTGCGTCCCAAACTTACCTTTGTTAAAAGATAAAAAGATCAGTATGTGTTTCCAAGAAGCAGCAGTGGCTCTTAAAGGCTTAGGGAGCTGAGACACACAGACCACCTCAGCTCACCTCCGATCCTCTCTTGTTCTATAGCTCAGCCAGAGCGAATCAGGAAGTAGATTAGTCATGAAAGCCTAAAGCCTCAAAAAGCAAAACAATAGCAGGAGTTACCAGGTGGAGAAAAAAAGAGGAAACCCTCTCAGCTATTTACCACCTTTATTTGCAAAGGAATCTTCTGTTTGTCCTGTTTTATGTTTTAAGTCAGAGAATCTGTTTAGTGTGTTTCCTTCTCACGTGCACGGTCAGAGAAAGATAAACCTCTTTCTCATTTGGGAGTTTCTTATATTTATTTATTTTTTGCCTCAATATTTTCAGATTATATTCATTTGATATTCTGATTATTTCTGCTTCTTTCATAAATCAGTTACAACATTTGTTTGCAGCTAAAGTTTTGTGTTGCTGTTCATTTAAATCCCCAGCCTGCAACAACAAAAACAAAACAATCAAAATTGTTTCCTTTGTTATATTTGTTATATTTAAATACTGAAATGTTAACTGGATTTTTTGGGTAACATTTCACAATGAAACCCTTCTTCCTTTGAATAGATAAAAATTATTATATTTCCCTGTTCTGAATGAAAATGTATTTAACCACCACACAGAGTAAAGTTTGCACCACAGCCTCCATAAAGCCAACAAGTGCTCAGCACTTCTTGCAACTCCTTTAAGACGGCAGGGTGCAAAGCTGTAATCAAAGCAAAAGGTGCCGACTTGGAAGAATCTAAAATCAAAAACATATTTTGGTGTGTTTAACACGTTTAAGTTCATTACATGGTTGCTTTTGTGCTCATTCGTAGTCTGGATCACCTGAATATTAATTTACAATGTAGGAAAAAACAGCTGTGTCCAAACCTTTGACTGGTACTGTGTATAAAACTGCCACTGGTGGCTGGGGAGAGGCTTCCTGAAGTCAAATAATTAATACATGTTCACAATACTGTGTGCTTTATTTTATTACATATATTTTAATGCATTTCTATGCATCTTTGAAACTTGATAAGATTTACTGTGACAGCACACACACACACACACACACGCACACGCACACACACACACGCACACACACACACACACATACACAGAGGTGTGCATGTCGAAGCCCTGCTGTATAAAGCTGCTGTACTGAATTTTTATTTAAACAGTTCCTGCTATAATAAACTCTCCTCAGCTGGCAAAGCAGTGGTAGATTCGTCTCTCCTTACAACAACACAGAGACCGTAGCAGCACAGCATCAGACCGTGGAGACCAGCGGCACATGCAAGAGTAGTGTGTCTTTACAGTAATGCTGCCATCTGGTGGCCACATCTGGAAGCGCTTGACTGTGCACCATTACCATGGCTTACAGTTTAAACAACATACACCATAATAATAAAATCACACATCACAAATCACAGTAACATTCAGTACTATGTGTAATGCGATCTGTGTGGAAATTTGTGTGCGTATTCAGATTCATGTCCGCATTGTGATCTGTGTGCGCATTACGATTCGTGTCTGTATTACAGTCTGTGTCTGTATTCTGATCTGTCTCTAATCAGATCTGTAAATGTGTAAATAAATCAGCGTAGATATTAATGGTTGAAAAGTCTTAAAGTTTTGCTCAAATCACTGAAAATACACACAAGTCGCAGTTTCAAGTCCTCCCGCTCTTCAACTCTCTCTCTGCACATACGTGACTTTTGCTACACTTCTGCCGCCGCATGATCTGTACACAGATTTGTCCGTAATCAAGAGATCGTTCACCCTCACCTCAGGCTCACAGGCGGCTTCCGCTTCCGGTCACGCCCCCTACTTCCGGCCATGAATTGGCATTAAAAATATAGTACAATTTGGCCCTTTGGGTTACTTTTTTGACATTCCGCTTAACCCTCTTAATTGGAGGAGAAAGCGAAATGTTAAAAAAGTAACTTAAATGGCCAAACTGTACTATATTTTTAAGCGAGAGCATGGCCGGAAGCGACTCGCAGGCTGCCATAGAGCTATTACTTACTGCGCAAACTCTGACAATGAGCACGCCATCGCCACCTACTGTAGTGGATGTGCAATTCCACTTTATTCTAGTATGGCAAAAAAAAAAACAAAGCGCACCACACACCACACCCCCAAGGGGGCGCGCCCCACTATTTGAGAAGCACTGATCTAGCGCAACATGTAGCTTTTCTTACTAAATCCATTGTTATTCATGTCTTAGAACTTATTTTAAATTACTACTTTTTGTACTCAGATTAAACACTTTACAAGTCATTCACTTATATCTGATACTTTTCCACTTGCTCCCTTTTCACAAGGTGTCACCACAGCAGATGGATCCACGGTTTGGCACAGATTTTTATTTATTATTACTTTTTAAATACCAGAGGTAACCATCCCATGGATTTGTGTCTCCTTCCAGTTTCAAACCTCACCTCTTTCATATTAGATGAATTGTTGACTCCTAAAATTCTACTTAAGCAAATGTGTAAACCACATGGAGCCACTCATCTTCATCTGATATAAAGCAAAAAACTGTCTCCCATTTGGAGCCTCAAGTGGCTGCTAGAGGAACTGCAATTTTCTTGATTTTTCCACTCTTAAGGTTGCCAGTGTTGTTTTTCCGGTACAATCTCTTGGTGACAGTCATATATGAAGGCAACACTTTGGACATGGTATTTATTTCAGTCTTTATAACAACTTCTGGATAACATAACATAGAAACAAAACAACAAAAAGAAAAAAAATAATGCACATTTTAATCACACCCCAGGATGACACAATAAGAATTCAAAAAGCAGATTTGAAAAACAAAACAAAAACAATAAAAATCACAGGGAGATATTTATTCCCCTCCTCAAACAGCTTTTGTAGACTTACAGTACATCAGGAACCTCTACACCTGATGTGAGCAGAGCGTCACATCGGGGACTATTTCACTGGATTTAAATGTACAGACGCTCAAAAACCTGCGTTACCACAGGGTGAAGTGTGAACACTTGAACCAATTTAGGATGCAAGTTCAAGCCAGCAAAAGTGGATTTGAAGGTGTCGGGTGCAAAGGCAGCCCCTTCAAAAACCTTAGGACCTCTTTTTACAGAAAAGCCCAGCACCTGGAAATGTTAAAAAAAAAAAAATCCAATAGTGAAGATTAAGTTTCACGCCCCCCCCCCTCCCCAATACTTGTAATATCCCTCATTAGACTAGCTAAAAGCAAATCCCCTTTATTTCAGTTCAACATTTATTCATTCTACAAATTCAATACAAAAGGTTGAAGCGTTGGCATCGTTAATATCACATAAGACTGTTACATTTTCAGGAAGATGGCTGTTTGTGTTCAGTAGTAAGCTTTATTTGTCGGTAAAATGCAAAGCGTGACTGTTCTTGTGGTTAAACACACCAAACAATCTGCCCACAGTCGAATAAAGTTTATATACCTTTTTATCCTCTTTTTTTTTCAAATATATATTTATTATATATATAAAATACTGTTTCATTCATAAAAGCCTTACTTTGTACAATATCAAGTCGACATGCGTGAAGTGAATGTGTGAGCTAAGCAGGACCTGGAAAACTGTTGTGCATAACAAACAGCTGGTACTGATTCAAGACCTAATACACTAAAAACAAAAGGTGTTTTACACAATATACACATTTCATTACTTACATCAAAGTAGGAGAAAAAAAGGTGTGATGGTTAGCAAAGAGTGGGCTACAGCGGGTTATTACCACCAAATGTAATGTAAAACAACAGAATAATGGCAGAGAGAAGAAAAAGAAAGGGTGGGTGAAATAAAATAAAAAAATTAAAAACAGACAGTCGGTCTCACTATGGAAAGCTCATCGTCAGTGCATCTGTCCTCATGGATGTTCCGAAGTCAAAGTGCCGATTTGGTAACTGTGAAAATCATCCACTCCTCATCAAAAAAAACAAAACAAAACGAAACCAAAAAAATAAAATTCTGTCACATTTTTTTTGTTGTGCCAACATGTGTAAAGTAAATATAAAAAAGTGGGGGAAAGGGACAGATGATCCTTTTGGGAACAAAAAAAAGGTAAAGAAAGAAAAATGCACTTTTGTTGTCACACATCTGTCATGGCACCATGAATTGGATATATTCTGCTTTCACTTTGAGGTACTTCTTAAGAAAAACAAAGACTAAATGTAAGATTTATTTACGTCAGTTTTTTTTTCCTTTTTTTTTTTTTAAGCTGTGTTGCACAGTAGCACCATCGTTTTAGTTGTAGTTTGTTTTTCCGGAAGACAATGCACCATTGGAATTCCAACTCATCGTGACTGCCCCCCCTCCCACTTGTCTCCTGACATCCATTCATCCCTTGTCATTGATTGGGTGCGCCCCCCCTCCCCCGAAGCGGTGTGTTTGCTTGGTGGCATGTATGCCGTTACGTTCTCTTCATGCAGACCACACAGCGGCTGACACGTGTCCGTAGGCTACCTGCCTTGTAGGTCTCAGACTGGGGCTTTCTGTAAAAGCCAGAAGAAATGTGAGAAAAAAAATCGAATCATTCATTAACACAAATATCTGATAAGCCAGTGAGATCTGATACCTCAAATAACAACTCATTACAACCAAGGTACTCAGAAGAGCATCTCTGAATGAGCTACTGCAGCAGAAGACCACACCAGATGCCACCCCTGTGAGTGTGTCAGCCAATTAACACAGGCTCACCAAAACTGGACACTAGAACTTTATACAGGGGGTCCTCGGGTTACGTCAGTCCCGAGTTACGATGTTTCGGTTACGACACATCTCCCATATACTATATAAAGCCTTCTTTCGACTTAAGTGGTTTTGCGGTGTAAACGTTGTAAACGCAAACTTCGTGTGCGGGAACTAGTTGGTGTGCGCTGTATAAGTAAAACTGAATTGAATTGAATTGAAAAACTCTGCCTGGTCTGATAAGTCTTGATTTTGGAGATCAGAATTTGGTGTAAACATGGTGTAACATGAAAGCATGGATCCATCCTGCCTTTGTAGTTCACGCTGATGGAGCTGGTATAACGGTGTGGGGGTAATTTTCTTGGCACACCTTGGACCCTTGGTACCAGCTGAGCATCATTTAAACCCCTCAGGCTACAATGTAACCATGTTCTGCCCTTGGTTAATCTGTGCCATGATGAATTACGGTGGTTCTGAAGGCAAAGGGGGGTCCAACCAGGTACTAACATGTTGTACCCAGTGACCACTGAGTACATTTACAAAACGAATAAAACAAAGCAATGTGGTTTCAGTTGTATAATTCTTCATTTGTCTGACCTCTTTTAGAAATGGAATTATTTTATTTATTTTCACTGTGGGGATATTGCAACTGAAGGAATCGCTCATTAGTGGTGGAGAAATATAGCAGTGCCAAAAGAAAAGCTGCTGATGGAGAATAAACATCAACAAGCAAGGTGAACTGTGGCCTTTCACAGTTCCGTACCTGAACATCTCAGAAGCCTCCACAGTGGCCAGCCAGAAGCTGTAGGAGTTGGAATAGAAGTTGCAGGTCCCTCTGCCGTGGCACTCGATGAAGGGAGAGCTGCGGAACTCCTCCAGGCAGGAGCCGGGGGAGGCGAGAGCCTGACCGGAGCCCTCTGCACCTGCACTGGTGTGCTGTGGAGAAAGAAGGAAGAATTATATGTGTGTCTAATTCACCCATCTATTGTCATGTACCAGCCTCAAAAAATTCACAAGCTGGAAAAGGCTATGCCCATCTTTTATATACAGTTGATGAGGCTAACCGACTAACGTAACTAACTCTGGTACAGACCCCTGTGTTTTGAAGATGTAAATAATCACTGTGCTGCTCAGCGTTTGAATTGCCCTAAGAATCTGAAAAGGAAAGCAAGGGCAGCTGCTTGTTTTTTTCCTACCATCATGAAGGAGTATCCTATCCACAGTGTCTCCCAGGTCTCAGGGCAAGCAGGAATCTGGATAGTCTGACTGTGCAGTGCAATCACCATGGCGGGAGCTTCACACACTGAACACCTAAGTGCACAAACACAGAAAATTTAAAAACTGACACACTTCCAAACATCCAACAGTGCTCCTCTCCTCTTCCCTCTTTCCCATCATACTTGCTAACGTAAGGCCTTATACTTTCTCCCACGAAGGGGGCCATGTTCTCGGGCATGGGTCTGTCTGTGGACAGCCAGTAGGAGTAGTCGTTACGGGAAGCGAAGTTGCAGACGTTGTTGATGTTGCAGAACATGAAGGGCATGGTGCTGAACCTGCGTAGACAGCTACCAGCTGTGCCTGCAAGAAAAAAGGTCAGTTATATTAACTGCTTTTTGACAGCTTTTTGATCCAATGAGAATTCAGGGTAAAATAAAAGGCTTCAAATAAGCATACCGAGGTCCTGCCCGTGTGCCCTCTCATTGCCCTGCACGTACAGCAGAGAGTATCCAGTGTAGAGAAACTTCGTTCCTCTGGGGCACTCGGGGTTGTCAGTGCTCTGGCTGTGTCGGGTGATGAAAAAACCAGGGCCTGCAGAGATTGATCCTGGAAGACCAGGAGGGCCCTGTGGACCGTCTGAACCACGGGGACCAGGATTGCCAGGATTACCTGAGATAAGGGATACTTCTGTATTAGTAATCAGAAGCCTCAGTGCAGCAGCAGTAACTTTAATTAAACATCTTCTTCTTCTGGATGCTCCCTTTAGTCTCACCCTGTTCCCAGCATCCTCCTGCATGGCTGCTCCACCTTCAACACTCTTTGTCCACTATCCCTCCTCTGCACATGTCCAAACTATCTCAGCCTTGCCTCGTTAACTTTAATAATCTCCATTATTTTTCCCAATAATAAAGAATAAAGTTGTAGCCAAATGTTTAGCACTGGACCAAAGTTTGTTTTCCATGCACTCTGACACTTCAGTTTTACTTTTCACGTGTTTCTATGATACAGAAAACAGCGATCATAAGGACTTTGTAAGTTTCAAAAAGTTTATTGGCAAATGAATCAAACTTTTGGCCACGACAGTATATAAACTGCTACTTATATTGTTGTGCGAAAAGCCATCGGGGATCGTACACAGAGCGGGTCAGTCCCCGTCGTACTTACCAGGCTGACCGGCAGGACCGATGTCGCCTTTCCGGCCAGGAGGGCCGTTGAAGCCAGGAGGACCATCAGGCCCAGGTGGTCCAGAATCACCTTTGATACCTGGGAGCAGGAAGGAGAGTACCTTTTCATTACAGGTGAGGAATCAACTCCGCCAACTGCCCATTTGAGTTCATCTTACTCGTCACGTTCAGCCCAAATATGAAATCATCACGCTTTCTGCAGTCATTTGAATGTCACAGACTTGCACTAAAATGCAAAAATTGAAAACCTTTTTCCTGAGAAATACCAGCATAATCATTCAGTCCTGTCCTAAATGAACACCATTCATCTCTTTTATGTTAATTTTCTCAGGTGCAATCAAAGAATCCGCATTCACTCACCTGGGCTTCCAGGTATACCAGGCAAACCAGGTGGTCCCTGAAGACCAGTCACACCTGGAGAACCAGGCAATCCCTGGTCTCCCTTGACAATGATGGCAGTTGGAACTTGAGCAGTATCCCCTGGAGGACCTGTTAACAGAGGAAATGATCCTGTTAGCGATCACGTCTGCGTCCAAAAGGCAAAGTCAAATTTCAAGCAGCATTGTGATCATCTATACACTCGTCACAGAAAAGGTTAAACTGTTCACCCACCCTGCACTCCAGGAACTCCACGATCTCCAGGCAGGCCAGGGCTACCAGGAAATCCACTTTCACCCTTTATTCCTGTTAAAAATGTAAACAAAACACATCTCTGGGCTGTGCTTGCAATAAACGCTTAAAACTAAAATGCATGTTTGGGTGTCAAAAAGGAAGCACAAAATGCTGTTATTGTGAACAAACCAGGGAATCCAGGAACACCAGGCGGTCCTATATCTCCCTTTATACCAGCAGGACCAGGAGGACCAAGACCACCCTGGGAAGAAAGAGGCGCAGAGACAGTGAGAACTTTCTTCTTTCACACAATAATGAAGAAAATCTAAAACACAATCTTACCGGACTTCCTGGGAAACCAGTTTCTCCCTTCTGTCCGGGGATGCCAGGAATGCCAGGAGAGCCAGGAATACCCTTATCTCCCTTGACGCCGCCAGTTCCCGGGAGTCCTCGAGGACCTTGTGGACCAGGTGCACCTTCAGATGCAGAGGATTAAAGGTCAGATGTGGGTTGTGATCAGACTGATTTCAATTAAACAATTCAACGAAAGGTTTTCGGCTAACAGCGGCTGCCTGGTTGTTTTTTATTTTTCCATTATACTGGTCTGCTTTCATGAGGTCGTGTTAAACATGGTGGTGCTTCTTTCTTCTGCTGAGCTGAACTAGAACAAAGACACCACTGCGCCTACATCAGCATCACCACTTGTTGGACTGATGTTGGCCAACTGAAAACTTTCAGCCATGCTCTAACGCTGGTCACATGTTGTATATACAGAGTTCAAAAGTTTTAGTTTTTGCATATTTATTACATTTTAGATCATCAAACAAACATTAATAGACAAAGATAACCTGAAATAAATACAAAATGCATTTGATTTATTAAAGGGGAAAAACACTATCCAGAGCTACCTGGTGCTGTGTGAAAAAGTACTTGTCCCTCTTGTTAAATCATAAATATGCTGTGATTAACTACATTTTTTAGAAAACTTAGTTCAATTCTAACTTGCCAATCCAAAACCAATCCATTAACCAACAGTCAAACATGGTGGTGGTAGTGTGATGGTCTGGGGCTGCTGTGCTGTTTCAAGACCTGAACGACTTGCTGTAATTGATGGAACCATGAATTCTGCTCTCTATCAGAAAATCCTGAAGGAGAAAGTCCGGCCATCAGGTCGAGCCTTGACGCTCAAAGAGCACTTGACTTGTGCAGGTCAATGATCCAAAACACAGCAGCAAATCCACCTCTAAATGGCTCTAAAAAGCCAAAATTAAGGTTTTGGAGTGGCCCAGTCAAAGTCTGGACTTAAGTCAGATTGAGACACTTTGTCATGACCATAAGCTCGTAAACCCTCAAATGTGACTGAATTAAAACAATTCTGCAAAGAACAGTCGGCCAAAATTCCTCCACAGCCATGTGAAAGTCTCACTGCTAACCATCGCAAACACCTGACTGTGGTTCTTGTTGCCAAGGGCGACACAACCAGTTATTAGGTTGAGGAGCAAATATAGTTTCACACAGTGTAGGTTTGGATGTATTTAAACACTGCATTTTGTATTTCCTCAGGTTTTTGTTGTCTAATTTGATGACCTGAAACATTTAAGTGTGGCAAATATTAAAAAAACACTAAGAAATCAGGAAGTGGGCAAATACTTTTTCACAGCATTGCACCGTGTGAAATTGTTACAATCTCAATAGCAGCACATTTTCATTTGATTCATGAAAACCTTAAAGACACCAAACTGAAGAGTTTCATCCCCAAATTTGACACACACAGAGATGCATTATTGGCCCTCGTGACTGCCTCATTTATACATTTTTGTTAGATTTTGTCTACAAGCACAGAGAATATTTGAATGGGAGAAGCACACATTTGTGTTACTGACAACCGGATAACATGACAGAGAAACTCTTTAAAAACCTCAGGTAAAACCTGAAAGTCAGTAAACTTGTATCTTGACTGTGTGTGTGCGGTTTTTGCTTATCAGTCCTGGGCGAGCTGTCCTGTGGGGCAAAGAAAGGGTCAAAGTAGACTTAACACACAGATCCAGAGGTCAGGGCCGGGGTTAATTCATCTCTAACAGCTTTGTCATACACTGGTTGATAACTGGTAAGATAACTGGTTCATCTGTTTCTGGATAATTATACTTTTTTTGTACTTTTGCATCTCCACACCAAAACAGTGACTTTTCAATCAAACAATCCAGTGCCGACTGTCAGCTTTAATTCAGGGTTGTTTTTAACAAAATATTGTGCATTAACTGTTTAGGAATTATCCATCCATTTCTACAGGCTCAAAATTAATTGGACAAAGAGAACATAATTATAAAATATGAGAACTGTTTATAAAACTTCGGTAAAAATAAAAATCCAATGCAGTCAGTGACTACCTGAAGTCTAGAACCCCTTGAGATGCTCTGCGTTGTACATTTACACTTCACAATTCATCCTGTTACTCAGGTGTAACCATAAACCCTTTGATCTTCCATTCATGAAGGCATCTCTTGCTTGTAGACCTCGACAATGATGGAGTTCTTGGTTAGATGTTGAAAATAGAAAATAATTTTGTGATCATGACTTCAGTTGTCTTCTGTGGTCTTTCAGGCCTTTTTGGTGTTGCTGAGCTGGTCAGTTCATTCCTTATGTTTTAAGCATGCTGCAGATAGTAGTTTTTGCTGTCTCTCTGATTTATTTAAGCCCTTGAATTAAAGCTGCACTTCAATCACATATTGATTGCTTGATTTAAAATCCACTGTGGTGGTATACTGAAGCAAAGCTACAGCGGTTTTTCCTTTGTCCACCAATATGGACCAAATGGTATCAATGCCACTGGATTATTACAATTTTACATGCTTGAACTAACTCCGACCCAGTATGAGGCACAATTTAAAAGGCTGCATGTTTCAAACCCATCAAAACACTGGAGTCTAACCTGGAGGACCTAGGGTTCCCAGAAATGCCAGGTAAACCGGAGCCGGGATAAAGGAATGCAGCAAAAAAGAAAAACAGGAGGTTTAGACAGAAGCAGGCATCAGTACAGAAACAGACCTAACAATGAAAGAAGTACTTTGCTGTAAGTGGATAAACAATATGGCCTGTTTGGCTTGTTTTAATTCACTTATAATAAGCTGGTATGTTAGCAAAATTGCCAGCTGCCCATTTTAAATGTATTGCTTTTACAAATTGGACTGACATGTATTTATATGAGTCCATTAGAGGAAATCCTGACATTATTTTAAAAGTCAGTGAATGAAATGAAAAGTGAGATATTGTAATCTGCACCATTTCCTGCTGTTTAAAAACCTATTTTATCAGACAGCAGCAGGACTTTCATGTGGCCTGTATGTTAGTCAGTGAGCGCTTCAAACTTATAAGAGAAAAAGTGATGTGACGTAGGCTGCCCCTTGTATGGGAGTTTAAAATAATACAAGTGGATTTGTAATTAAAAAATCCACTTAATCTACATCTGTCCAGCTGATGGTGTATTTATATAAATATACACCACAAAATCCCTTTAAGCTACAGCATGTTTAAACTGTGATATGGGCAAAACCTAATGCTGATGTACAAGCAAATACAATGAATGTCTGTAACATCTAACACCTGGAATTAACAACATGCGACACAGTGTAAAAATGATTACGATGAGTTAGTCATGTTTTGTGCTTTTGTGCTTAAACTCTGTGGTGCTGGCACATTCTGAATTTGCGGCAGCACCTACATGTGATCCGGATGGCATGCTGATTTGTGTTATGATTTCCATGATCAAAGTTCCAAGAAAAAACAAATCTTTAAAAGTTGCTTACTTGTGCATTACACTACCATCAGTGTGCATGGAAAGTGAAAGGAGAGAGTTGTTAGGAGGAAATAAAGAGGAGATGCAGTGATTTCTCAGCAGTTTGTTCCCAGTGGATCAGATTCAGGTTAAACTCGGTCAGTGCTGCTGTAAGAGACGTGCAGAAGAAGTCCGGATGCTGTTGATCTGACCTGAAGGGCCTGTGGCGCCCAGATGCACGAGTTGCCACGCGAAGAGGCCCCACCACGCCATAGTGGGTGGGACCAAGCCACATGAAACAGGGGTGAGATGTAATAGCATTGTGTCGTCCTGACACCCCAAAAAGCTTTTCACGTAGTGTGATGCAGAGCTGGATGGCAGTCAGTTCTGACAACTGTTTTTCTTAATACAGCCTTTTAATAATGTGTGGTTTACTGTAAATATACACTCACTGGCCTCTTATTAGTTACACTTTGGTAGTTCTGTATTTGGCCCACTTTTACTTTCAGAACTGCTTTAATTCTTCATGCCACAGATTCAGCAAAGTGCTGGAAACTTTCCACAGAGATTTTAGTCCATATTGACATGATAGCATCATTTGTTGGCTGCACATCCATGATGGGAATTTCCCATTCCACCACATCCCAAAGGTGCTTTATTGGACTGAGATCTGATGACTGTAGAGGCCATTTGAGTGCAGTGAACTCACTGCTAGACTGATGGACACGTCAGCAACAATACTCAGGTAGGCTGAGTATTAATGAGGCTCAGTTGGTATTCAGGAGCCATAAATGTGCCAGTAAAATATCCCCCACGTCATTACACCACCAGCAGCCTGAACCACTGATACAAGGCGGGAGGGCTCCATGCTTTCATGACGTCTACACCAAATTCTGATTCTACCATCCGGAGGTTGCTGCAGAATTTGAGGAAACTTCCAGTCTGCTATTGTCCAATTTTGGTGAGCCCATGTGAACTGCCTCGGATTCCTGTTCTGACAGGAGTGGCACTCAGTGTAGTCTTCTGTGGCTGCAGTCCATCTACTTTCAGAGATGCTCTTTCTGTGTGGTTATTTGACTTATTGTTTCTTTCCTATCAGCCCAAAGCAGTCTGGACATTCTCCTCTGACCTCTGGCATCAACAAGACATTTTCTCCCAGAGAACTGCTGCTCACTGGATACTTTCTCTTTTTCAGACCATTCTCTGAAACCCTAGAGATGGGTGTGTGGGGAAAATCCCAGCAGATTGGCAGTTTCTGAAATACTCAGACCAGCCCATCTGCCAAGCAAGCCATCTTGACTAAGCCTACATGCCTAAATGCACTGAGTTGCTGCCACATGGCTGGTTATTAGATAAGCAGTTGAACCAGTGTACCTGATAAAGTGGCTCTTGAGTGTAAATAAAACCTTTGATTATGTATATGACATTGTACTGATTTTATCAAATCTTTAAATGATCGAATCAGAGAAGAATTTTAAAACCATAAAGTGCCCATGGATTATTTCTGAAGGGGTTTGTCAAGAGTGTCTGCTCTTTCCAGCTCTGTGTGAGGCTTGTTCTCAGTGTGCATACACACTTGTGTTTGTGTTGGGATGAACAGTGTGCATGCAGATGACTGATTGCTGGGACAAAACACAAGTATGACGGCAAAAGCAGACACAAACCAGCGACAACTCTGATCTAGATTTGAAGATGTTTTGGTGTTTATGCTGTCAGAGTTATTGGATTACTACAGTATAAAGATTTTTATCATCATCAAAAGATCTTAATCCCAGTTTTAAGCTCAATTAGAGTTTTTGGTTTGTCACTGCTTCACTTCAAGAAGCAAGTTTTTTTTTCTTCAAAATGATCCACAAACACACAAATATGTATTCAGTACAGCTGTGGAGAGACAAATAGATTACAGCTTCCCCAACGATGGAGAAGAGGATAAGGGGGTGAGGAGACACGAGGATGTATGGATTGATGAACAAAAGAATTATGGATGATGACAAGGACACAACAATGTAGCATAAACACGTGCTCTTTGAGACGTAGTCATAACCTCGGGGAGGCAAACAGTGATTGGTGTGTGATGATGATGATGTTGACAACAATCAGACAGGTGTGTTGGTGCTCAGTGACACGTGGTTCTCAAACCTGTGATTTGATTGGTGTAACAGCCTCCCATGCAAATCAAAAGTGAATTCTTTTCCTATTTGCTGCCTGGTTTTCGAAAAAATACTAAGTGGCCCAAAGGATTGTGCTAGTTGGCTCGGGATCATGAACTACAAGTTGGTATTTATCCTTTTTGGATGGACATAATTACACTTAAAAACAAAACTCCTTAAAATATTTACATTTGCCAGATCACCATGTATAGAATGGATATAAGCATCAACAGTAACCCTGGAAAGAATCCTGTCTTGTTCCAGAAAACTTCTTGGTCACTGGCTCTGACAGTATTAGGAAAATATTCATTAAACAATAAAGTTATTATTAGAATTATAGATGGTGTAAATCTTCTGAAAACGAGGCAGTAAATTCTAGCACTACATGTGGTGACGAATACTGTCTACTGTAAGTGCTTTACCTGATCTTCCGGGTTGTCCAGGTAGTCCTCTGTCACCTTTAGGGCCTTGCATAGCTGGCCCAATAGGCCCCGGAAGCCCAGGGAGACCTGGCGCACCAGGGGAACCAATGACCCCAGGGTCTCCTTTAGGGCCGGGGAAACCAGGGTTGCCGGGTGGACCAGGAAGACCTGGGTCTCCCTTAGCACCTTAACAGACAGAAAGACAAAATAGAGACTGTTGAGAAAAACCCCTAACCCTTCAAAAACAAAACAAACAAAACAAAAAAAAAAACACTGGTGAATATATACACTACTGATAATGGCTCCACAGTTGTCTCGTTGTTGTCCCTCTAGTGCACGTGTTATTAATTTCATTAACACCAAAGCACGGAACTGATTAAAAACTCCCTCTGCTGCTTACCTGACAAGATTAATATCTGATCAATAACTATCCTAATGCTATACTCTGAGTTTAAAGTGTTACTTAATTTTTTTTGATCAGTGTATATAAATTACAGCTGTTAGTAACTCACCTGGTAGTCCTGCAATTCCAGCTGGACCTTGACCACCGTAACCTGGAGGCCCTGGAGGGAAAATTAATCAAAAATAGTTTTATTTGAGTAACATACAGGAATGCAATTTTGAATATACAGCAAAACTATAGTTTATAAGGGAGATCCCTCATGACTCACCTGGCTCTCCTTTGACTCCAGCAGGTCCTGGAATCCCATCCCGACCTGCCTGACCCTTCTCCCCTGCTGGTCCAGGTGCTCCTTGCAGACCAGGCTGTCCTGGTCTACCGGGAGTTCCCGGGAGACCTGAGGCACCGGGCCCACCATCGAGACCCTTAGGACCGGGAATACCAGGAGGACCTGACATGAGAGAAGAAAGAGAAGATCCTTGAACCAGTCTAGCTTTGTTTTAATAAAAAGAAGTCCCAATAAAATAGAAACTGATCATGAGTATTTTTAGCATATAATCTTTGCTTATGCTATGCTAGTTTCAGTCCAACTTAATCTGAAACAAGGAGAGCCTGCTTGCCCGAGTGGAACCGACCCAGTCGGGTACGTCTCCGACTCATGTGTCGCTTGGAGACCCCTTTGTCTGAGAGCCCTGTCTGTCAAAGACATAACATGGATGGTTATTTTC
>VOQJ01034235.1:6027-23786 GCA_015052665.1 Apistogramma diplotaenia | reverse complement strand
ATTGTTCTTTTCTAAATCTCCTGTGGTTCTTCTTCCGCTCTCAGCGAGGACAGGCGCATTCCTTCTCTCTCCTCCCTCCCTGTTATCCTGCTGTGCTGCTTGCTGTTGAAGGACTCTGGCTAACTGGGTTTTCAACGCTGTCGACAAGATCTTTTCCACGATGAGGTCTCGCGGAGGAGAGCCTGCTTGCCCGAGTGGAACCGACCCAGTCGGGTACGTCTCCGACTCATGGGACACTTGGAGACCCCTGTGTCTGGCAGCCCTGTCTGTCAAAGACATAACCTGGAGGGGTATTTTCTACACAGCAAGCGGAGGTAACCCGAAGGATTCGGTTAAATTGGCATTTTATTGAAAAGACCCAGTGATTCAAGGCTGTCCCAAAACAACATCTGCCTATCTGGAATTCGGTGCCCCCCCCCCTTATCGGACGAGGCCGAGTATCAAATGCACTCAGGCGAAGTGCACACTGATGTCCTTCTCCCCCTCCTCTTCGTGTTTGTGGGAACTGGAGCAGCAACCCTGGGTGCTGAGTTTGAACCACCATATCAGCAGAACTGTTTTGACTGGCGTGCCAAGACAGGCACCACAAGACCACACTCTGTCCAGCTGGCACCCCACCCTCCCTGCCCTCACTGCTAACCCTCACGGTGCTTTTTTACACTCCTGTGGGGTGCCCCTCTTGGGCACAGCATGGGATGACTTTTTTTTTACCCTAACTCGCCCACCGTTTTTGCTGTTTACTCTTTTAACTTACGGTAGCGCCTCCGGGCTGCACGACCTCAGATGTCCTACTTCCTTGTCATGTTGTTGTCTGTATTTTTCAGTGGGACTTCCGGAATGAAATTTCGTTGTATATGTGTACTGTGTACTGTACTGAGAGACAGAGTGGCGGTGCGCTCAGACGCTGCGGCCCATGGCTCTCCCTGTCTGAATACTATGTGCTGTATACTTTTATGCAATGACAAATAAATTATATTCTATTAAATTCTATTCTATTAAAATTTACCTTGGAATCCTGGGAGCCCAGGGTCACCTTTATCGCCCGGTCTTCCTGGTATACCTGAGGAACCTGGTAATCCTAGGTTTCCTTTCTGTCCTGGACTTCCTGGGTAACCTGGCTGGCCTGGATCGCCCTACAAGAGATTTAACAAAAACTCAAGTGTGCACCAAAATAAGCACTTTTGCATAAAACCCCAATAAAAAAAATAATTTTTTTGCAATTTTTACCAGGAAAACTGAGTGGTTGCATTATGCACCTTGGGTCCGGGTAGTCCAGCTGGTCCAACACCAGCAGAACCTGGGTCACCTTTGGCTCCAGGGAAACCAGATGGTCCTGGCAGTCCTGGGGATCCTGGTGTACCTGGCAGTCCTGGTGTACCTTTTAGCCCTGATGGTCCTGAGGTTTCATTAAAGGGAGAAGTCAACAAGTAAAGGTTAATCAAGATTTGAAAAGCAAGCCGTTAAGATACAAAGTCAGGTGTTCTGTTGCTTAGTAAGAAAAACCAACAGAGTGCATCACTGGTTTGTGGGCACTGTGGTCACTCATTTAATAAATATGGTGAATATTCATAAGCATGTCGCAACACACAACCCTGGCCTTAAATCATGAGCATCTCGGGCTATAAGGATCAAATTTGAAGTGATTAAAAGCACCTGGAAATCCCATGTCTCCCATTTGGCCTTTAGGTCCAGAGGGTCCAGGAACACCCGGACCTCCTGGGCTACCAGAATCTCCTTTAAGACCTGCAAAAAAACAAAATGGCATGTTAAAAAAATCTGTTAATGTACTTTTATTTAGTACATATGCATTGGGCGTGAATCCATACCTGGAGGTCCAGGGAGTCCAGGGCGGCCATCTGTTCCTGGAATCCCGGGGTCACCAGGGAGACCAGGAACACCTTTCGGACCTGGAAAACCTGGTCCACCTGTAGAAAGCCAACATAGATGTGTAAGATTTAACTGAAACCTTTCACTCTTTGAGGGCAGTGAAAATGTTTTCATCTCTACCTGGTTGTCCAATATCTCCTTTTTCTCCCTTTACGACCTGTGATGGAATATTAGGTCCTGGCAATCCCGGGAGACCAGTGTCACCCCTCTCTCCTTTAAGGCCGGAAACACCTGGTTCACCGTCTCTGCCTGGGAATCCAGGTTCACCTGTGGGTGACAACATAAAAATCAGGGAGGGCCTTTATTTCTCTTCATTTGCTGTCAGTATTAAAAAAAAGGGCGCTTTTATGCACAGCTGCTGACCTTCTATCTAATTACATCGACAACAGAGGTTACAATTATTACTCAATTATTGAGATACACGATGTTCTTCATATGCTTCCTCATAGCTTAAACCTCAAATCTGGAATTTTAAAGCTTAAGTTGTTAAAGCTTCTAATAGTACAGATTTTTTTTTCTATGAAAAATGATCATTCAGGATGTATTTTGATGATACGGTTCTGATGATACAATGATCTGAGATAAAAATTTCAAAATGTGATTTATAACTTCCAAGAGTTGGCATTTATGATTTTTAAGAATGGTGTGTGCCAATACCTTTAAGTCCAGGAGCACCAGGTCCTCCTGGGATCCCTGGTCCTCCTGCTGGTCCTGGCGATCCCATGGGACCCATGTCTCCTTTCTCACCTGCAGTGAAAGTTAGAATAAAAAATATTTAATTACATAAAATAACTTCAGACATTGCGAATTGTTACCTTATTCCTAGCTAGCTTCTTAAATAATGTTGGCCACATTTTGCATTTAGTAATGCAAAAAGTTAGCTAGTCAAACTAGCTAATATTTGACATTTGGCAAACGTTGTTGATGTTTGCCAAATGTTAATAGTTTTTAGTCCTACATTTTCCTAACTTCTAAACAACAATTTTCATTGGTTTTAAAGCCACCAATATAACTAAAGATATTAAAGCCATAGGTTATTGATATTAGAATGACAGCTTACCTGGAAATCCTGGCACACCATCTTGTCCAGGCCCTCCAGGCAATCCTGGTGGTCCAGTCAGTCCTGGGGCACCTTGGAAACCTGGAATTCCTGGGTCTCCTGGCAGACCTGGTATGTCCAGCCCTGGAGAACCAGGGTCTCCTTTCGCGCCATCTGCTCCAGGGAGCCCTGTGAATATATGGTGACTTTATTAGCTTGCTGCAGGATCAACACTTGAACTGTCAGATTAGCACTTATTTGAAGACAAACCAACATTTTAATCAAATGCTGTCTGGGATTTAATTGGTGCGTGATGAGCCCACTTTAAAATGTATATTTTTAGTTTCAAGAAACACAACACAGACTATATATAGAATGTAGAGTTTGAAATCGGTGAAGCAATACTAAAATGCAAACCCAAAATACAAGCATACAGAAAAGTCTGTGTTAAATTTCAATCACATTGTCACGTGACACCTTTTAGCACTAGCTGTCGGTTACAATACCTTTCTCGCCTTGCCACCAGAGCGTCGCAGGTAAGGGAGGGGCATGAGGGCGAAGCAGATGAAATGAGGAGAACAAAGTATAATGCATTAAAATATCTATTCTGATTTTTGAACACTCTGATATGCACCAAAGCTCTTCAAGAGAAACAAGTGCAGCAGGAAGTTTGACAACAATTAATGCATGCTCAGAGTGCTCGTTGTTGGGGTGTGGGTGGGGCATGTTGGTGGGAAAACATGCTTGCGACTTGAAATACTGTGTGGTTAGTTTAAAACTGGTGTGTTCATAGCCGTTAAGGTTTGACACATGCTCCTCTGTGATTATAGAGCCTATAAAGATAAGTGAAATTTCTGATGGACTCTCAAAAATGAGAAGAGTAAAGACAAGATGAAAATGTCAGGAACAGTTCCCCAGACTGAGATAAGGCCACAGTGTAGTGGTGAGGTAACTGTCATCGAAAGACCTTGATCACCAACACATCCAAAATGGTGACTTATAAAATGAGCCTGGTGCACAGGTGCTTTGGGATGCTCACATGGAAAGAGTGGAGTATTGCAGTGAATTCTTGACCACCATATCAACATCACATCCAAACAGTGCTACAAACTTAAGAAGTGGTTAGTCATGCCAAACAGGCCAACAGATATTTCACAGTTGTAAACTCATGACAACGAGTGCAAATAAGGCGCTTAAAAAAAGCAGTGTCAGTGCTAATCCAAGCACACACAAAAACAGAGGTTGAGTGAGTGCAGTTTAGCACCGTTGCCTCACAGCAAGAAGGTCCTGAGTTTGAATCCACCAGCCAGCTCGGGTCTTTCTTAGAGGAATTTAGATGTTACTCCAGCTTCTTGCTACTTCCCAAAGAGATTGGTGATCAGGGATTCTAAAATGGCAATGGGTGTGAATGTGAGCATGAATGCTAGTCTGTTAGTCCTGTGACAGTGTACCCCCACCTCCTGCCTCTTGGCTGGGGACGTAACACCCTATGACCCCATGTGACCTTCAATTGGATAAGTGGCCAAGAAGGATGACTATAACCTTCCCACATTGTATACACAAGGGATGAAGTGCTGTTGCATGATGGGAGGAAAACTTCAAGGATATCCTCAGTCCACTAACAAGCCTTCCAAGGGGCAAACAGAGTATGGGGACAAGAGGAACAATTTGCCAAGGTCATATAGGTAGTTGGAAACTAACCATGCAAATCTCACCCCCTCCACTCCACTCAGATGTTGACAGGTAATCTTGGTTGACACACTTCTGCAACATTAGGAACAGTGCCACAAAGTAGGATGAAGTGGCTCAACTCCAGGGCCTCACATTCTTTGGTAGAGGAGAACTCCTCACTTCATCAGGAACACTTCACTATCAGTGAGAGATTCCTCGACCAGCCTATATGTACTTTCAGGAATGGGGGAAGGCACCCGTGGGGTGCACTTTGGCCCACTTTACCAGTCAGACCATAACCCCAGAAATCTAAGAGGCTGGGATGAGAATTGGTGATTCCAAATCTGAGGCCACGAAGAGCGTCAGCTGTGGAGTCGATTTCACACTCCTAAAATCCCTGTTCCCAAGTGGAGGTTGAAGAATTCTGTTCATGAATGCAGGAAACACTGAGTGGAAGATAGATGTGCTTTCATGATTGGTGCGACGTCAGCAGTAATGAGGATGCTTTACAGAGCTGAGCCTGGAAGCAAAGCAGCCGAATTATGGAAATAAGGTTAATCTACATCCCTACTCTCACCCGTGACCACAACCTGTGGATAATGATTGAAACAAAAGTAGTAACTATACACAACGGCAGCAATGAGCTTCAACTTGGGTGTTTCTGGGTTTGACCTGAGAGATAATGACGAGTTCAGCCATTTGGACTCAGAGGACCACACTTCCTCTACAGTGAAAAGAGCCAGTTGAGGCCCTTTAGGCATCTGCCTAGGATGCCTCCCAGACACTTCCTCTGTGAGGTGGCTCAGGGGACAGAACCACACCAAAGGAGATTATGTCACCATCTCCGCTTAGACTGCTGCCCCCCTTGAGCAAGATGTCATTAAACTGTAGTATATGGATAGATATTGAATGAATTACCTGGTGGTCCCATTGGGCCTGGAGGTCCCACAGGTCCTGGGGGACCCTGTGCACCAAAAGAGGGGACTCCAGGGGGGCCACGAGGTCCGGGTATACCAGGTACACCGGGCTCACCTGCACAGACAGAAGATAAAGCATCAGCGCAAAGTTCTGTCACATGTCTTGACATCTTAAATTTAGTTCTAAAACACATCAGTCAAGCTGAGGTATACCTTTGAATCCTGGAACTCCGTCACTCCCAGGCCGTCCAGGTGAACCAGGGCCTCCAGGGAAACCAGGATCTCCCTTTGGTCCAGGGAAACCTTTAGGCCCCGGTACTCCTGATAAACCCGGAGGACCAGGAAGTCCCAAACCAGGTTCACCCTGTCACATATATAAACAAAAAGAGTGTCAGGCGCATAGGGAGGGAATAACAATCTATAACAGCAGAGTATTAGTCCATAACAAGAACTTTGAGGTGCATTTACTACAAAAATATGCAGTACTTACAGTTAAATAATGTTATTAAAATTGTAGCTGTTGAAATATATATGTACACACCTTCAGTCCAGGCAATCCAGGCTCACCGGGCCGTCCATCTAGTCCTGGTCTTCCTAGTCCTCCGGGGGCTCCTGCCTGGCCGGGAACACCTGGGAATCCTGGAAGAGGAAAAAGAGAGTATGAGGGTGGAAAGGTAACAACAAGACAGAAAGGGAAGATCAGGAGATGAAATGATGTACTCAAAAGTGTGTATTAAGATGATGGGCCATGCAAAGGGAAGATAAGAAATAGAAAATGTGGACAGATAAGGAGCTATTTATTGTTGTCTTTTGCCTTTTTGTCCTGAGGGTCCAGGGAGTCCAATGCCTGGGAGTCCAGGTTCACCCTTCATTCCTGGTAACCCGGGGAAACCAGGCTGTCCAGGCTGACCTGGTGAACCTGGCAAAGCGGAATCACAAAATGAGCTAAACAGGTAGCAGTTTGGAGCGTTACTGCAGATACTATAAATGTAAAAAACTATTTTAAGGCGACTGGTAACTGGTGTACCTGATGCACCGGGCAGCCCAGGCTCGCCATCCCGACCTCTTTCTCCTTGGCTCCCTTTCTCTGTCATTGTCTGACCCGGTTCACCTTTAGCACCTTCATGATGAAAAAACACACAGGTAAAAGGTTGGCTGCTTTGAGTGAGCAGATAGCAGGAAAGGTGGACATGAGATGGACATCAAATAGCCTGTGGCAAAAAAAAAATATCGATCCTACTTCACTATGCTTGTATGATGACGTACTGTGAATAAAGGCCTTGTATTTCAAAGTAAAAGCGTGTGGAAAAAAATCTTGAGCTTCAATGACAATGAACTGATGATCAGTCAACAGAAGCAATTACACTCCACCTAAGGCTGTAGCTGAGGGATACAGTACCTTGAGTTTTAAAATGTGTAGATATAACTTCAACAGAGAATTTGAAAATATCCCTTAGATCGAGTTATAATCTGCTTTGTTGTGTTATATAGTTTCTTTTGGTAAACTCCTGCCAGTGGTTGCATCTACAAACCCAGCCCAGACTTTCCTCTGCAGCTCAAGCTCACAGAGACCACAGGAGGGATTACTTCTGCTTTACTTCCTTTTCAGAAAGAGTTGTCTGACTGCAGGTAGAGCAGTGAAAAGGTTCTAAATTTTCAGTTAAAAACAGGTTGAATAATAGTTTGAAGAACGGGAATATATTTGCATAAATCTAAAATTATGTTTTTACCGGGTGCACCGGAAGGTCCAGGTCTTCCCGAGACACCCTGGACACCTTTCTCTCCAGAAGGTCCTTGATTTCCAAAGCCAGGGGGACCCGGAGGGCCCCTGTCTCCTGGAATGCCAGTGAAACCTGGCTCACCGGGGGGTCCTCGTTCTCCTTTCACCAACAATGAGCCCTGTCACAGTTGGAAATACATTAGTTAAGGGTCTGGGTTAATCCATATAAACGATGAACAGACTGAGTGAAAGCCACCCACAGAAGCTCCTTTAGGCCCAGGAAGTCCAGGCGGTCCGTCACGACCGGGCGAACCATCCAGACCGGGGAGACCTGGTGGTCCGGGGAAGCCAGTGTCACCCTTCTCTCCCCTAAGACCGTTGACGCTGATGGAGTCACCTGGTTCTCCCTTTTGTCCCGGGAAGCCGACAGGACCTGAAGGACCAGGAGGACCCTGGAAAGGAAAGAAACGAGATAAATAAATAAGAAAATTCAGCCAGGTTTATTTGTGATAAGTTAGTCAAAGATATGACATTAGCGTTCTTAGCATGTTGTGGCTTTCATTTATAAATTTTATTGCTCTAAATGACTGACAAATCTTAACTGTTCCACAACAATAATTAACATTTTAGGAATGTAAAAGCAAGAATTACTCACAATGGGACCAATAGAGCCAGGTGTTCCCGGGAATCCTATTTCTCCTTTGAAACCTGGGGCACCAGCAGGTCCTGATGAAGAAAAAAGAAAAACTATAAACATTTTGTCCTGAAGTGCACTACACTTTTTAATGTCTTCACTTTTACTTTTAATGTCACTACAGAAGAACCACTGAGCATTGTTAATCTGCTACTGTGGAGTCAGGCCAAGGAAAGGCTTGCTAATGCCAACTGGTAAAAACAAAGTTTGGGGGTTTTACCGGGAAATCCGGACGGCCCTGGAGGTCCTGGAGGTCCAGGGATGGGATTAACACCTCCTAGGCAGTTCACACAGGTGTCACCCTTCTCACCTAAAACACCATCAGATCATTAATGTCACTGTTAATGCAAAATGCTGCAGAAAAAGGAGAAACGAGTGAGTTGTTTCATATATTTTATATTTTATTTTTATATTTTAGCAGCCTCAGAGTAACAGTTCATTCTGATTTATCTTAGACATTTTCCCACCTTTCTGGCCCGTCTCTCCTTGGTAACCTCTCTCTCCTTGTAAACCAGGAACCCCAGGTTGTCCAGGTATGCAGCCTTGACCTGAGGAAGTGCCTGGAGGTCCAGGGGCCCCTTGTAGTCCACGGGGTCCAGGAGGCCCTGAACGTCCTGGGGGACCCGGCAAAGAGATCCCTGGAGGCCCCATGTCTCCTTTCTGACCTCTCTCTCCTGGGAAACCTTGAGGTCCAGGCTGGCCACCGCCACCAGTACCTGGGAGTCCTGGTTCTCCTGGAGGTCCTGTAAAGCCTGGAGACAGGAGGATGCTTCAGGGCCCAGCTCATAATATCAAATTTGTATTTATGGCTGCCGGTGCTCCCCCTCTTGGCACTGTGGTATGTTATACACTAGTTATCTAATCTGAGTGGAAACAATGTGCAGGGTTGTTTAATGCCTGTGCGTTTTGTGCTTACCTGGTATTCCTCTATCTCCTTTGGGTCCAGTTGCTCCTGGTAACCCAGGCTCACCTTTAGGTCCCACCTGACTCCCTATTGGCCTGCCAACCACCTGATGGGGAAATAATAATAAACTAAATTCACAAAACTCTCACTTACTAAACTAGCCTAAAACTTTCAATAATGCCTATTAATTGTTTAAACAAATAAATGATCAAATAAATACTAAGCTAATGGGGCTAATCGAATTAAATCAAAGTAAGACAAGCTGAAACATTTCCTCCTTATGGAGACATCACTCGTACTTTTTCATCTTGTTTTCAGCTCAGTTTTCAATTAATAATGAAACCGTCATATAATCATAGCTTCATTAACATGGCTAATAGCCATCAAACGATTAAAGGCTTGAATTGTTTTTATGGTTACCTACAAAAAAGGAAGCTTAGACACAAATGTCTCCACTCAGTGGTCAGAAGGAGGAAATGCACTCCAATTATATGGTAACATTGTTCTCTACATTTGTCTTTTGGATACTCTTTTTGCAATTTTATTTTGAGTTGGTGCTGAGAAGACTGAGCAACCGAATTCATAAATAATTATATACCCACCTGTCCCGGTGGACCGGGGTATCCACGGTCACCTTTTATTCCCTGAAATGAGAGCGAGACAGCAGCGTTACAGTTTGACTTGTCAGATTAAAATTCACAGAATATTTGGAGGAACCTTACTCTCTCGCCATCCCTGCCTGGAACACCTGGCAGGCCTGGCTCTCCTTTGATTCCCTGATTGTGACAAAAGTGAAATAAGAAAGTTAAGACATGCAGATAAGAAATTTTAGAATTCAATTATAAATTGTGCCGTTTGTTGGCAGAACTCACTGGAAATCCCGGAGCACCTGGGTCACCATCTTTGCCTGGTTTTCCCTGCAAGAGGAAACAGAAATGGGTGATTAGAGGAGAATCCTCCAGAGCTGAAAAATGAAGCCAACGTGAAAGTGGCAAAAACTGCAGTTCCTCCGGTGGCCACTCGAGGGTGGCTCCAAAACAGAGTCAATCTCCATTGACTCCCACAATAAAATATCCAACTTTAAAGTAAAAAACAAAAAAGCTGATAGTCGCTTTGTAGATGGCTCCATCAACCCAGAAATCTTGGGATCTGCTGCCTCTTAAAAGTCTTGAATGCATCCATGTACAAATTGGAATAATTATTAATCATTAATAATACATGTCAATAAGAGGATAACACTTTTGGGCATTTCCTCTCTAAAGGAATTTGTGGAAATTCACTCACATATATACACATTTTAAAAAAAGGTTCCTGAGGGAAAAACCTCTGGAAAGCTTTTCAGGTAACCAGATTGTTTCAGGAAGTTGGGCGACACCTTTCTCTTTGCCTAAATCAGTTGACAGAGACGATGTTTGATGGCTCAGGGTTGGTCAAATTACAGAGCTGTACTTACTCGTTTGCCCGCCTCTCCTGGTTCTCCCTTTTCACCTTTCTGGCCACCAGAGGGACCCTATGATCAGATCGACATACGTATAAACAGCACCATAAATGCTTGACAGTAGTAAAACAACACTGAAGAAGACTAAAAACTCTGTGTCTCTTCTTCAGTGTTGTTCCCCACATACATGCTGGAGAAATTCTCAAATCACATTTGGTTCAGGGGGCTGGAGATACTTACCGGAGGGCCAGGTGAGCCTGGATCACCTGGAAGGCCGGGAGGTCCTTGGTCACCCTTCAGAGCAAACAGACAAACATGGAATGAATTTGAAGTTTGAACTAAATCTATTTGACTGGTTTTATAAGTTATAAAAAATGTAAAAGCTAAGTTATAAAAAATGTATTTAAAGAAAAAAATGTGTATCTCTTGAGTCCTCATTACTGTGACAAATGGAAGACACCATAAAATAGCTATACCTTGTCTCCTCGCTGAATCTCCGCCTCAGGTGACTTTATCTGCTCCCCAACCTGTCCTGGAGGACCAGGAGGTCCTGGCAAACCCGGATCACCCTATGATCACCGAAGGGAAAGTGCAACATTAGGTTTAGTACGGCTTCATACACAGACTGATCATAACTGATTTTTGTAGTTTAAAAACGGATTGAGTACCTTTTCTCCTTTGGGTCCTTGGAAGTTCAATCCCATGTTTCCCTGTTGAAAAAAAGCAGAGGGAGGGCATCTCATTGATGTTTTATGATCAAGAAAATTTCAAAATGTATTATTACAATCTTGTGTTTGTTTACTAAAACTAAAGTGTCTGATCTCACCTTAGGACCGGGAGGACCGGGAGGACCTGGACGACCCTGAAAAACAACCGAAACAATTCATCTACAATCTGTTGCTATTTGTGCATCGTTTATAAAAAAGGGCAATGTTGCAGTAGCGTAACGTTACCTCATAGCCTCTGGGTCCAGGAGGGCCTATTGGACCTTCTGGACCGGGAGATCCAGGTCGGCCCTGCGACATGAAAGCAAGTGTTAAAACAGGCAGAGTTGTTTTTTTTTTAAAATATAACTTTGTTTCTTCATATTAAGTTTCTTTTTGTTTGGATCTGTGAGCATTTCTGGGTCGAAGCATTGATGAGTCTACATGTGCTTTCATAAGAATAAATAAACCCCAATAATTATAAATATAGCAGAAATCTAAATATGTGACAATTTTAGGTCCAATTTGAACATTTCTAATATATAAAATTGCTCTTTATTGACCAAATTTGCACGCTAGGTTTCACTATTAAGTAGCACGCAAGAAACTCACTTCATTTGTCTCAATATTAAACAAGTTTTCTATGTAGCACTCAAGCACAACATTTCATTCTGACTTATAGGGTGCAATTGAAAGCTGTTGGATCTGCACAACAGTTTAATAACAGGTCTGAATAAGCTTTGGCAGTTTATACCACAGGAATATTTCACTCACAGGACCTCCTGGCAAGCCGGGCAAACCCGGTGCTCCTTTATCGCCATAACGATTAGTGGAGATGACATCACCTGGGTCTCCCTGAAAAACAGAGAATCACATCCAGAAGAAAAAAACAAATCAGATATTCATTTTTCTTCATAACGGACAAAGCTGAGAAAAAAATATTTCAACTTAGTGAAAACAGCACCATCTAGTGGCCAAGTTAAAAACAACGAATTTTGAGAGTTTTGGAACAAATAAAGTTAAAGTCATAATCAATGATCGTTTTATAGAAATCTTAATAAATAAAGAAGAGAATAATAACACTGTCATACTGGCGAGTTTCACAATAATGACAACAAAGATTAAACATGGACAAAGTAAATTAACTAAACACAGCCAACAGATGATTTGACTCTGCCTTCGTTACATTTGTTTTTTATTTACACTAATAAGAACACGTGCTTCAGCTTTTATCTCAGAATAAAAAAACATCTGTTTCCATGGTTTCAAAAAAAGTGTAATCTGTTCTTGGTTTCACTCCAAAAATTACTTCCCCCCTAATAAACATGAAGCAATAATTTAGAACTACACTTAAATATATAAAATCAAATGTTTACTTATTCGAATAACTAATCATTAAGGAAATATGCTTGGTATTGCATTTTTAAATCCAGATGTGCATGTTTTTTTTGTAAAACCACACATACACATGTATATATATATATATTTTTTTCATTTCCCCAGCTGAATTAGGAGGGAAATCAATATATTAGTGCAGAAATCTCTGTATTAAGAAAAACAAATATAAATATTTTGGCTAAATCCAGTTTTTATTTCAGTGTGATTGAAACATTATTAATAAAGTATTAGATTTGTAGACCTGAAATGCTTATTTTGCATAAATTTAACAATGAATATTTATAAAAATTAGGATTCATGTAATAAACATGAGCAGACAGAAAGTTTTCTGTGGCTGGCAAACTGCATTACATTTTACAATTTGAATTCAAACTTTGAAAATTATTTATTTTTTAACCAGGTTGTTAAATAGTCTGAATAAAACAATAAGAAGCAGTTTTAGTGTTCAAAAGATTTTAATTTAACCACAGCTGTGAAAGTCTTCTGTGGGATAATGTGGGACACATTACAAGCTCTACTGCCCACTACTGGACAACTGGCTTCATTAATTTCAACACCGTGTTGGTGTCTGTGCTTAAGGGTTGTGACCTGTGGATTCTCTGGACAAGGTTCAGGTTTTATATTTTATTTCAATGATAATTTTTTTTCAAATTATTTTAAGCACAAATGTAAACTAAAATGTGTCATTTTTTTTCTCTGTTGCTGTTTTTCTGTCTGAAAACTTCGGGCTCCAGTGGAGAAGCACGAGGACCAGGAGAGTGTTATATAAGTGCCAGTTCATCCATAACCCAGCACATCTCTTTTAGAGCCACCTTAGTAGGCTCCTTTTCATAAGTCTTTATGAATTGACCATAGTTGAACAAAACAAAAAACTGTTCTATTTGAAGGTGTCTCAGTTTGTTAGTTTAATCCAGCTACAAAACGACGTGTGTGTTGATTTTTACCTTTGGTCCTGGCAGACCAGGTGGACCCTGTAAAGGGGAAAAAAGAGAAAAGTCTATAAAAAAAAATCCCAAACCCAAACAGGGACCTGATCACTGGGTTATATATTGTATCCCTCAGTGACTTACTAGAAGTCCTTGCTGCCCGGGGATTCCTGAACTTCCTGGGAAGCCCCTCTCACCCTGGAAAAAAAGGAGAAATGGAGACTTGATGAGAAGAAAAGGTACAAAGGGGATTTTTTTTGGTGAAAAATGTATATTTTACTGGGTTTATAAATATGCCCTGGGTATAAAGGGTATAGTATCCTGCTTTACACAAGTCTAAACATCAGTATTTTGGTCATTTTTACATTCTGAACCATCACGTCTGTTCTATAACTTATTAGACACCTTTGTCCCGTTGCAACCTGGCACTCCTCTCGGGCCTGGAGGACCATCCAGGCCAGGAAGACCCTGATGAGTAGGAAATAAAACAGGGGGTTGCATCAGAAATGCCGCCTGATTTTGGGAACGCTCTTAAAAGCTTTTAAATCTCTGAAAACTCACCGGAAGTCCTGGTGTTCCTGGAAATCCTGGCAATCCTGGAGGCCCCTGTTAGAGAGGGAAGAATCACACGTGTCATTTAAAAGTTTAAATGTCAGAAACAGAGAATACAGTTTTGAGTTTGTTTTTGTTAGTCTTTTTGATAATCTGATTGATTAGTTAGTAAGGTGTAAGTAAGGTGAAATGGGGACACCTGCTGTCCAATCTCAGTATTACAACCAAAAAAAATCATTCAGCGCAGAGAAAGAATTAGAAAGTCACCACGAAAACAAGAACAGGTGAAACTTAACTACTTTTTTAAAATCATAAACTTCAAATAAAAAAGAATCAGCAAAATGCTGCAAATACATCTTGCATTTCTCAATGTGAGCAGTCATCCACATGCCTGTGAAATATGTAGCAAACATGAGTGAATAACTTACTCGAATTCCTTTTGGACCAGACAGTCCTTGAGGTCCATCGCTTCCCTGGGAAGATGAACAATAAACAAACAAGAGATCGTCTTTGACTCGACACTGTGAGCAGCATCAAACATCAATAACCAAAAAGGACATAAAGAGTGGCCCAAAATACTTACAGGATTCCTTAAAAAAGCACTTTGTAATGAATATTAAGAAAGAGAATAGTAAGAAGAGATCCAAATTATTCAGCTGTAATAAAATATACTCAGAAATAACCAATTATTCACATCCTAACTGCTGATATTACACTGGCTAATACCTGCTTGTTACTGATTAATATCTGACATAGGTGATTCTATTCCTGGATCAAAGATCATAATCTTTGGGAATTGTATGATGTCTTCTTCTGTTTAACCTCTTATGTGAATACTAATGTTTTTGGAGAGAGGAATCAGCAAAGCAGATTATTTTATCTTGGGCTTTTTATTAGGGAACGTTACCTAAAATTCTTTGGGAAAATCAAAAAGAGCCATAAATTCCTCTCTGCCTGATCTGATGTATGTTCCTTTTCTCCAACCTCCTTCTTTTTCCTCCATCTGCTCGTCCTCCCAACCCACCTTCTCCCCTCTGGGCCCAATTGGTCCTTCTGGTCCAGGGAATCCCGGGACACCCGGCTGTCCCGTCAAACCTGGAAAACCCCGCTCACCCTGCAAACAATGACACAGCCAAACAGTCAGTGCAGTCATGGTTTACATATTTAAATATAATTATGACATGTTCTCAGTCCAGGCTATAAGCACCTGAAGCACCTCAGCGCATGAACGTGAAATAAAAGACCGGATTCTGTTTGAAGCTTTCAAGTTTCAGCTTTAATTGGATCAGATTTACGTCAAATCAGGAAGCACTGAGTGATGCGCTGAGGCCTCTGTACACGGTCAGAGGTCCAAACTAACGGGATATTCAATCCTCGGGCAAATATGTTGTCAATACAAACAATGGCAGCAAGATACAGTAGTTTTAAATAGCTCTATATAGAATTATCATCACTGTGACCTTCAGATCAATCTATTGACCCTGAGGGAGAGGTCAGAGGTCAAATGTGACATGATATATTAAATCCTCATATAGCACTTTCTCTATGTTGATAAAACACGACTGCACTTGTAAGAATCACTGTTTCTAACCTTGAAGATCTCAGCGGATGTAAGACAAGTTTTAATGGACTGTCAATATTAATTAGTTCAGAACGTTTGTGAGCTATTGTGCTTACAAACAGAATGGCACCACAAGCATGACCTCATGGGTGGAGGTAATAAGAATGAAAACTTTTCATAGCAGAATTACAACCTGCTTCACAGCATCCAGACTAAAGCATTAAGAAGACACTCTGAAATGCTACATAGAATGCAGTTCCACAGTGTCACAGTGAACACCAGTCATCGTGCTGCGCCTTTCCTACCTTGTCTCCTTTTACTCCACTACAGTCACATTTGGATCCTGCACATCCATGGCAAGCCTGTTAAAGAACAAGAGAAAGCGAGTTGAGCATCTTTTGACCGTTACATAACCAGAGAAGACATCACCAACATCACCAGTGACAAATATAACTAATAACCACATTTCAGTATTCTGAAAACAGAGGCTCCATAGCGGAGTGGTTTATACATTTGCCAAATGAGTGAAAGATTCTCAGGAGACACAAAGCCCCTGGATATTCAGGAAAGGCATCCAGTGTAAAAGTCTGCCAAATCAAAAGTGTGGAGCTGCCTCTCGATCCTAATTTCCTGTGAGTTATGACACTTTGTAAAATCAAAAATGTTCTGCAGAACACCCTAAAGCACTTTTTAATGCAGTAAATGTAATACCCTTGAGCTTATGCTCAATCTTGCCACCAGAGGGCGCTGCATGATTGCACTTTGCACATTGCAGCCCTTCTTCCCACAGAGGAACAGAGAGGTCAGTGGATTCTCCTGCAGGGTTGTTTGCTGGTGAGATCGCAGCTGCAAGGTCAGCGAGCCCAAACAGCACTCTAACCTCAAATAAAATAAAGCTTTTATCTCAGAGAAAACAAGTTTATCTTCCAAAACAATTCTTTTCTTCATTTCTGCGGATTCGCTTTATTAGGGCCTGAAGAGTGGAGAAGAGGGTTAAAGGAAAACCCAGAAGGGAGGAATGGGTGGATGGGTGGAGTGGGAGTGCCAAGCTGCTGATTAACTTTTCCCATGCATGTTGACACAGCGGATGCCAGACGGGCATCGATTGCACGCATGCCAGGCAGTCAGGTTGTGAGAAAGACAGAGAGCACACGAGAGAGGACAGACAGACATTCTTCTGTGTCTGCACAAACTTTTGTGTCCATCTTTGAGCTGATGGTTTTCACGGTGTCGTTGTTTTACCGGCACAGAGGAGACGTCACTAAACCTGAGAGCACGTTGTGACTTATCAGTTTATTACCAAGGCTAAGAAATCAGGAAGGCACTGAACAAAAGTGCATCTTGGTTATTTGTTCTGTTTGACCTGCTGTCTGAAACTCAAAGATACAAAATGATGTTATTTACTGATGATGGTCTCAGCAGATGGCTGCCCCTCCCTGAGCCTGGTTCTGCTGGAGGTTTCTTCCTGTTAAAAGGGAGTTTTTCCTTTCCGCTGTCGCCAAGTGCTGCTCATAGGGTTGTTGTTTTGACTGTTGGGTTTACTCTGTAATTACTGTAGGGTCGTTATGTTACAATAAAAAGCGTCTTGAGGTGACTGTTTGTTGTGATTTGGCGCTGTATAAATAAAATTGAATTGAATTGAGAATTTAATTACTGTAACACACACATAAAATCCTCATATTTGAGCTGCTTGCATCAGCAAATTTACAGCCTTCCTGGTGTAACGTAAGCACCACTTTAAATAACTTAATACTTAGGAGATGCAAACATGTTTTTGCTGCATAAATATGTAACAAATAGGGTTCCATCGTGGGGACGACAATGAACCCGTGACTCAGCACTGAAACAGACCAGAAGCACGATGACATCGTTCTTACTGATATGTGCTAACGTTCAGTAACAGTGCGTGGCTGTACCGCAGCTGTGTTGAACTCATCTTCTCTATGTTTGGGCTTCGAAACAAAAACCTCACGATCTCCAAAAACCTTGAGGCATTCAAAGACATCAAAAACAGAAGCCGAATCCAGACTGTTACCGTGTGAGTCCACATCAGGCATCTGTTTAGATGAAACTCTGAAGTTCAGACTGTGACAGAAGACGTTGCCGTAGGTTTCAGTTTTTACAAAGAAATGAAGTAACGCCTTAAAATGACATTTTTGACTTATTTGGCCTGTTTAATAATAATGTAGAAGGATTCCAGGAGACTTCTTATTATCTATTATGCTGTGCTGCATAAAGGCTGACGCAAGGCACTTTTGATGGCTGAGGCTGAGAGTTTGGTTCCCACACATGAAACACCTGAACACTGCTCAAAGAGCTGGAATTTTCATGCTGGAAGCAATCTCAAA
>VOQJ01034233.1:63907-79990 GCA_015052665.1 Apistogramma diplotaenia | reverse complement strand
ATATATAAAATATATCTATATAAATAAAAAAAAATAAAAAAAAAAAAAAAAAAAATATATATATATATATATATATATATATATATATATATATATATATATATATATATATATATATATATATCCCAGTAAATACACAATATTTTATTTATGTTTGAGTAAGCTATGAGCTATAAACTTTACATACCTTTCAGATGAAATTTTGACATTTGACAGCAGTAAACAAAATACAAAATAGCCTGAAATTTGATGACTTTTACTAAATTCACCCAAAAAAACTTTAAATAATTTTATACCATTGTAGGGCGCTGCAAACCTTTGTGCACTGATGCTATTCTGGGTCATATTTGACCCATATATGTATTCAGATTGATTTTAGGTCCACCAGTGTGGGTCAAATCAAGGAAAATTGTTGTTTTAGGGGATTTTTGAAACTGTGAAAGTCTAGATGTCATGTCTGTGTGTATTTTTTATGGGACAGTGGTGACAGAGTTCAATGCTGACCTTGACACTGTCACGAGTACTGCCCGTGTTCCTGCCATGTTTGACCAGACTGCTGAAGAGGCAGGCACCCGGTGGTCTTTGGACCAGTGACATAAAACTGCATAAGAGTGATCATATATGGCTCACATAAGGAAGAGAGGTTATGCAGAGGTCAGAGGGTGCATTGACATAGACACAAAATCGACACCCGTAAGCACAAGCATTTGCGAAGCAAAAATAAATAAATAAATCAGAATCTGGAAATGACCTGATATTAAAAGAGCAATCATAGGAGGGGTTGGGGGTTTCCTACCACTGCTTTGAATGCACAGAGTAGTTTGCAATAAGCATTTTTTAAAAATGTTTTGTGCACTAATAGTTAATTTCTGTTGAATTAATATAGATAATTATAGATGAGGATGTTTTTATGATACTGCAGTGAGGAAAGTGTTTAACAGTCGTAATGGTTGCACGTGGCTATAAGATAAATCCCAACAGTTCTTGAGTGCTTTTGCCATTTTCTCTTTTAGTAAAATATATTTCAATAATTATGGCTGTTATGGTTTTATGTCTGTTGTGTCATAATAGATGTTTTTGCACACAGAAGAGTGCTATAAAACCTAAAGTATATATATATATTCTCACCACGCTTCCTGCGTCCTTTATTAAGGATTAATTATCCATGCATTAATGCCAGATAAACTATTAATAGATTCCAATTAGAGCTGTATTTCAGAATTTGGTACATGCACTTAGTATGAAGGAACTCTTGGCAAAGGCATGAAATATTAACAGTACGTAAGGGTTAAAGAACCTGCGGTGGTCAGCTCTTTAAGAAATTTACTCAGCCACCTTTTAACTGAAACGCTAAACTAAGACATTGTTGGTTTGGATTACAGACAGAATATGAAAGAAACAGCCACTGTGGCTGTGTGGACTTGGTTTTTGTTTGGTTTGGTTTGGTTTGTTTGTTAGTTTTCTAATCCAGGTTTTTGGATCTTACAGAGAAACTGAGGACACACACACAGGGCAGTGATTTGTCAAGTCAAAGATATTTACACCCTTAAGCTAAAGCTACGGTCAATGTATTTTACACAATCTGACTTTTTTTCTCTCTTTCTCGCAGTTAAATGTAGGCAGGTTTAAAGTCACTTCTGTATTGGCTTTAGTTTCCAGTCCTGGAGGTTATGCACTGCTACAAACAAACAAACAAACAAACAAAAAAACCCACTGAGAAACCCCACAGCAGCTCACAAGAAACAACATGATTTAATTGCTTTTTCGACTGCTGATGTTGACTTTGCTAAGATTTACACATTTAGACGAGTTCTGCTGACTTGAACTTTCATCTTTTACTTAACATGTTCCTGTGAGGTTAACAATTACATTTGTTTGGCATCGATTTTTATTTTCTGGGCTTGAGAGCGGTGGTCTGGTGGTCTCCCTGCGCGAGGTGCTAACCTATATTATCAAAATACATCAAAATTTCATGGATATTTATGTTGCTACATTTGTATCTGATTATCAATCGTATCTTCTGATTCAATTCTGTGACGTTTTAGCTGAAGTAGTTAATTTTGCACCATCAGTCACCTCACACACTGTCACTTTAGACTCTTGTCTATTTAAGTGCTCTTTTAATTATATTGTTATTTTTATAATATGTCGATATCTTACCTTAAATGCAGTCTTTATTCTGATAATTATATTGTAATTTAAATTTTATTCTTACTAAGTATTTTGTATATTTTTTGTAAATTCCGTGGTGGAGCAGAAATTTCATCATATTGTGCAATAATAATAATAAAGATTTCTGTTTTCCCTGGTGTGACTGTAGCACAAGAAATGGTAAATAAATAAAATGACACAGCTGAAAGTTAGCTAAAACATTATGTGCTTTCATAGTGTAGGAGTTAGCACATTTGCCTAACAAGCAGAAGGTACCTGGTCCTGCTGGTCCCAAGTCTAGATAAATGGGAGGCCGGCATCCGGAAGGGCATCTGGCGCAGAAGTCTGTGCCAAACCAATTATGCAGATCGATCCGCTGTGAGAAAGTCGTAAAGGCAGAGATATTAGTGAAGCTAGAATTTCTTTTTTGTTTCCTCAATGTGAAGTTTGACGGCAGAAATGCATGCTATTGATGCTAGAAATGTATTTTTAATCTCACAGGGATATTGTAATTAGTTGAACAAGAAAATTCACGTTGATAAAACCTTTTAAAAGTAAAGAAAGTCACTGATTCATGTTTTCTTTTTTTTCTTCTTTTTTAAAAAAAATACATGTAGGCTACATATTTTATTCCCAGTCTACAGTTTTGATGTTTTATGGCACTAATGTCAAGACCAAAAACAAATACAGAAGAACAGCAGCACTCTTCCTTTGATAGAATTAAATACAGCATTATTCTGCTTTACCTAATATGAATTACATGTGTTGCAATTATAGACATACATATGCAAGCACACACATGCACACACACACACACACACACACAGGCTGTCACTATCTCTCACCGAGCATAGCGGGGTTCTGAAAGGGCAACTTGGCTGGCCATCTGGCCTGCATATCAGCAGAGGTTATTGTGTCGACATCATCATTACCGAACACATTGCTGTTTAGCAAAGGTTACCCGGAACCTGCTCAATTATCTGCAGTTACACATGTCGGAAACACAAATATACACATCGCCGTGGAAAAGGAGCCAGGTACGATGAAGCAAGATTTAATGGTGATTTTAACCTGATGTCCATATGCTTTGAATTGAATTTGATTTAAACAAGCAGCCAAAACATTTGGATTATTTTTTTCATTGCTTTAATCAGCTCACAGTTTTTACCTTGTCAACATGAAATTACATCTGCATAATCACTGTAAAATACAGTCAAACTTGTCTGCAGCTCAAACTCTCTAATCTGGACACTGATAGAAATGCATATTTTTAAGTGGAGCCGTGTTTGATTATAATTCTTGTAGGAAGCTGGATATATGGCACTTTCTGAGCAAGAACACCCACCAATCTAGTTTCATTTCCTCAACATGAGGACGGAACAATCGTCTGGATGCATCTCATATTTTAAAATAGTCAAAATAGACGCATAAATGCTCTGAACACATTTACCGACTATACACACACACACATGCACACACGACAATACACATAAGTCATTCACCAGGCTTCAGTCTGTCTCCCAGTCTGCCTTTTCACAGCACCATCTTCAAAAATGAAAACCTTCAGGCCTAAAGCAGGAAGGGGTGATGAGAGGAGGGAAAAAAACCGAGTGAGAGAGATACTTTGAGATGTGTTTGATATTCACACTCGGAGGCAGAGCTAAATGTGATTCCTCATTAGACAGCAGCCAAAGCTCTTTGCAGGTACAGCCATGCACGGTTGAGCTGAAGCCACTTAGCACCTGATTAAAACATGGAAACACTCCCTGTGGTGTTATGGGATCTGTGATAAAGCTACTCCCCCATAATGGCATTAACTACGTCGAAGAGCAAAGTAAAACGTTTCTTGTTTTTGCTATGTTGCTTAATTATTTTATATGAACCAACTGGGCCCCCTTTGCCATTTCAGATTGGGGTAATTACAAGTTGTCCATGGAGGAACTTATTTCTATCTATATAGAAGATAGGAAAGCAGACTTTATAAATGCATAATGAATTTTTTTTTAAAAAATCCAGTAAAAGATACTATTTCCACTAAATTTTACTGAGTAAGGTAAATAAGATCAACTAAAGGATCCATCAGCTGAGTGAAAAAAAAGCTTCTTGGGCACTAGAAAGCAAGTTTCTTTCTACTGGCTCATTTTCCAGTGGTGATACAGTATGTCAGGCTCAGTTTCAGATGCTCCTGTACATACAAGCTATCAATGCATTGTTTTAGCATTCGCACGCTGCGCTGATATTGTCACTGTCAAATCCCTTGACCCATGAGTTTGAATCCAACCTTTAATTACTGTGGTATATTTAACTTTTTGTTTGCCTTTCCCTCTGCATTTAATGAGTACTGGGATCACTTGCAATCCTCAGTTTTAAAGAGTCAATCACACACACACACACACCTGGAAAAAAGATTAGCACATTGAAAAGGATAAACAACAACACTGCTGCAAGTGAAACTATTATCAGTCCTTGTTTGGTGTTCAGTAATTGGAGTGTTAATCAAGGAAAAGTCTTAAAATCAAGTGGTTAAAGGTGCAGATTTGGCAACATTTGCTAAGCAAACTTCCTGTCAGTTCCTCAAAAAAATGCCAAAAGTTGCACGCTTTGCAAATGAGCAGGACTGCGATTAGTCAGTCGTTGTTAGACGAGACGTCATCGCATGAAGCTACTGATGTCTGATGTAGAGGTAACGTAAAGCAAAAGAAATTGTTTTTAATTTGACGCATTTGTGACTGTAGTTTGTTAAAGGATGACTGTAGGTTGTAAAAGGTGTTGCTCTGTGAAAATCAGCATTGACGTAACTATTGACTCTAGGTTGGCACTTCGAATGCAGCGTGTTTGCCCAGTTTCACGCTATTTCAAGCGAGTGAGGCACTGTAGTAAAAACAGTGCCGTAAATATCTCAAAGCCCATATTCCAACTGAACGTACATCCAGTTAACATGGCGAGTCAGTTTTCACATGATAACCATAGCCAAGTACATCTATATTTGCAATCCAAAACTGTGGCTGTCAATCACTTTAACTAAGTATTCATCGATGCTCAAGTGGCACACTTAATCAATGGTTTCCCTTTAGTTTATCCCAGTATTCCCAGTGCATAAAGGCATTCTGTGATCAATCTGTTTTTACTAAAGGACCCTTTAGTGATCACTGCCCCCACTTCTTCCACCATGAAATACCGCAACACTGTTAAATATCACTCTGTTCTTCATTCCTATTTCTGGCCAGATTTGACTCTCACCTCATTAAAACTGCGATGTTGTTGCATAAGTCTGGACCTCTGGGTTCTTTGCTCCCTACAAGGAGCAACTTCCCACAATAAAAGTGGGAAGTTGAGAGCATTTTCTCAATTGACAGGATTAACAAATCCAAATGTGACTTAATTAGGACATTGTTCATTTTTAGCAGACCAATGCAGTAGCATAAGCTGTTGAATTTGTCTCAATTAAAAGTTTCTGGTGGGAAAAGCAAACATTTACTTTGTAGCTCGACTTGAATTGAAGAAAGTTGGTAATGATGCATTTGCCTCTTGTGACTTCCTACGTCTGGCCGTAAAACAGTACCAGGTAGAGCATGTTTGAACCTGTTGCATCCTGCTGTTGATTACATGTGTTGTGGTGAGAGCCACCAGCATGAGAGTTGTTAAGGCTGGGAAAAACAAGAGCTTTCTGAAAACACTGAATATCAGGATACGTTCAGTGGTGGTAACATAATAAATGATACAGTTGAAAAGGTTTTCGCTTTTACTGAGCATTTATGGAAATGGAGAATTCTTACAGTAGTCTCGCCTGTTAATCACACCTTGATCATACTGCGAATGGTTTAATTAGTTCAAGTTTGAATCGCTTTTAAATGTACGGTGCACATTTTAGTACACGTTCATTATTAATGCCCAAGATGTCGATTTTAACAAACATCTTAATTAGACAAACCCTAAACCAGACTGTAACCCTGACCCTGACTGTGATCCATTTCTTCTCTTTATCTCATCAGTGACCAGTGCTGCTCTTTTGCTGCCTGGAGAGGGAAATAACCACAACATTTATTATGATTATTATTTTTTATTTTATTATTTTTTACAGAAAATGAAACACCTGTTCAGGAAGGCAGTTGAACATATACTCAGCTGACATATTATTAAGTGCATTTTGTCAGCACTGGGCTGGGCCCTTTCTGCCTTCACAACTGCCTTAATTCTTCATGGCATAAATTTAACAAGGTGCTGGAAACATTCCTCTGAGATCTTTGGGTCATATTGACATGAACCATCACACAGCTGAGCAGATTTCTTGGCTGCACGTGCATGATGCGAATCTCCCATTCCACCACGTCCCAAAGGTGCTCTACTGGATTGAGATTTGGTGAGTGCAGAGGCCATTTGTGTACTGTGAGCTCATTGTCATGTTAAAGAAACCAGTTTGAGATGATTTGAGCTTTGTGATATAGCACGTTTTCCTGTTGGAAGCAGCCAAATACAAATTGATGTAACCTAACAATGACCATGAATACAGTGTGTGCTCTGTACAAGGTACAACTTCACTAGTGCAGACTGGTTCAGCCTGCACTAAACCGTGCCAAACTGCTTAGCAGGCCTCCAGGATTTTCCCTTTCAAGTTCGAATAACACCAAATTCGTTTAGCAAGATGTATCATGAAATAGAACTTCAGCAACGCGTCAAGTACAGAGCCAATATCTAATTTAAAAACTTTAAAATGAAGGAAAGCAAGATTAAAATGTCCAGTTCAAGAAATGTCACTTGCTAAGCGGTCCTTACCTTTGAACATAATTGTTCCTCTTCCTCTCATTCCCTCTCCTCCCTGCATCTCTCTCCGTCTGTGAGGAAATATCTCAATATTAGTTCAAGTTGTTTCTCGTGAGACACATCTGTAACATAGTCGGACTGTCAGTTTACAGTCAGGTTTTTGCGATCTGATTTGTGAGTCAGCGAAGTTGAGAGAAAGTTCTCCTCTTCTCATCACGATCGTTTAATTAGGGGACCGGTGTGGTGATAGGAATTTGATTTAAATTCAACTTCCTGTCTTTTATTAGGAACACAAAGAAACTTGGAACATGAGGCAGATGGAAGTGGCTTACGTCTCCTTGGTAGCACACTGAGATGAAACCAGGATAGCAGCCAAAAACAAGCGCGCACACACGCACACACACACACCGACGCGCAGCAACATTTTGCACGCGCGCACAAACACAGTCAATATTTCACCCCTTGCATCTGCCAATTACGAACTAGATTCGTTTGTGAAGAAAACATACACAAGTCTAAACTTAGCAGTGTTCCATACACACACTGTGAGTCAGTAGTGCAAAACACAACGGCAGAAGACCCCCCCAGGTGAAATCCCAGAATATCGACTGGATGATTCAACTCTTTAGAGTCGTTAGGTTTTCTCCCTTTTTTTTTTTTTTTCCTAAATCTTTTGTAAAAATCCGGTGAAAAACCTTCGCTCAGATATTCTCCCTCTTTCAGTCGAAATAATCCTCTGTATGACAGCATATTCATCGTGCATGGATGATAACAGTGCAGAGCCCATTGAGAAAACCTCCGTATCTGATTCCCATCTAGCAAACAGCTTGAGGGTGGCATGGCCTCGAGGCTTCTCTCTGTCCCTCTGTCTGGGTTAGGACACAATCTTTTGATCTGTGGAGGAAGGCTACCACATGCTAAGAAAAACTCATGCTACACTAGGTGTACATTCCTTTCATGCTGGACCAGAGGGAAATTCGATAAGCACTGAATTGTGAGTCTCTGTGCTACACCGACCCTGATGTGCTCACCATCCATGTCAGGCACTTCTCTCGGTCTTGTTTGCTACACCTTTAAGAATGCAGTAGATTAGATGAAAAAACTCCAGGCAGGAAATACATTGTTTGAGCTGTCATGCCCTCTCCACTGCCTCAAAGCTGTTTGCTACCTTTGTTCTTTACCCATCTGCAGTTTTCCACCCAGCAGTTCAAACTTTGCTGAATTCTTGTTTATATTACAGGCTGCAATATCTTACCCCACTGTGAGAATACATTTGCAGGAAATAATCCAATCATGTTCCATTTCTGCGGTACGTTTTATTGTTTTTTGTTTTTTTTTTTCCTGGTGTACAAGAGCGGTTGATTTCATTTTTTTTTGTCCCTTCCAAGATGATATCTAACTTTATTAAAATAATTTTACTCAGCTGGGAAGGAGACACTGCTGAAACAGCTTATGGATGCGCTGGATGTGATTGTAAAAGTTGCACAGTTAGACGATCTGGCGAGGTGAGACGCTGACAGTGAATGTGTGACAAGGACAGAGAAGAAGAGAGAATAATGAGGGGCTGAAGGCGTGCAACACAGAGAAGGGGTCCAGACAAACTGCTTTCATTAATTCCATTTGTTTCTGTAAGAGGGTGTGATCGGGTGACCTTTGCAGGATCCAACCCAGCTCCATCATTTTTTCTCATTATGCAAGAGCCGATGAGATCCAGGCTGACACCTGTCTCCTCGGGGAGGGATTAAACAATAAATGAATCCGGTGGAACTTTGTAAACTTACTATCTGTGTCTCAACCAGTGAAGAGTAAAACTAAACCACAGGATGGGAAATTCACTGGGAAGCTAATAAGACTTCAGGGCATTTCAAAAACCCATAAAATCTGCCATTAGCTGTAATAGTCGGAGCAGCAGTCCTGTTTGGCATTAAAAAATGTTCCACATTTACTCTGGTCTTGATTTTATCTCTAGCGAGAGGGAGGGAGGGAGTCGGAGTTGTACATATTACTAAGAGTTTGCTGAAACTCAGTTGAGCAGCAGGGTCCGCTCTCATGGTTTAAGATAACATATTTTTCTCTGATCGGTGGTTCTCGGGGACAATAGAACTCAGTAAATATGAGAAAAATATGTCTGAGAAAAAAATAACCACATGTTGTTCGTTTCAAGTCTGAAGGCTGCTATGCCCCTTTAAAGATTTTTTTTTAAATTATTTCAACCCACTTCATTAATTCAAGTAAGACAGTTAATTAGGCAATAGATTTTTATATTGGAGACTTTCATGCTGCAGCAGTGTGATGCTCAGATTTTCCTGTTATCACTGGTGAATTTCAATCAGCTTTACAGCTGAAGTGTATACAGAATCCTTACCGCCAACATCATGGCGCCTCCGCACACACGGTCTATCTTAGATGTTGCTATAAAGGCAAGAAATATTGGTGCACGTGATGCGTATGTCACGATAAAGTCAGGAGGATGTGCTCCTCCTACTGGTGCTCATTATGTAAAAGAATGTGAACATTTACAGGTAAACATGAGAACAATAACTGGGATTATCGAAGTTGGTATCAGCAGTTACGACACTTGGAATTCGAGTGCTTTTCTTTTCCTTTTTCAAGCCAACACAAATATTTTCAGGTCTCTCTTCATTCACCCCTCCCGTGAGATTAAGACTGCAGAACTCCTCAGGCAAAAATGAATTTTAAAAAAACTTCAGTTGTTGATATTTAAATGAAATCATTAGTTAATTTATTTTGCCAAAAACCTCGATAATGAGCAATGACTCACTTTTGGTTTTGAATACACAGCCACACAGCGTAGAAAAGGTGGATGTTTTAACCCGAACTTCAACCCAAGAGGCAAAGTTGGATAGTTTTGGTGCCTGAACAAGTTCATTAAAGAGAGCTCGTAAGGAGCAACTGAAAATAATTTATTGATATAGAATTCAATAAGCTGTGTAGCCATTAGATTCTGATGCCCATCATAGCAGAAGAGAACCCCAGCAGTGATGGGAATTAAGGCAGGATCTCCCAGAGTCTAGATACTGGTGGTGGTGAAGACAAACTTGGAGGCTTGGATGGAGCTCTGAGTGACTTGGGTGAGGCGACGATGGGAACGAGGTGGGCTGCACAAATGATACTGACAGATGAGCACTGATATTTAAAGTAGAGGCATTTTACAAGTTGGGACATGTGTCTCAGTGTTACCAAAACCCTTGCCATCAGAAGACAACAACTGTACTGTAAGATGCTACTGGCTTTGGCAAAACAGCAAAACGGTACTTTTTGACTCCCTGGGGTTGAGAATAGGCTGACTCTTCAATGGGTAACTTCATACTAACTTCAACCTGCCAGAAAGAAGCTAAACAAGAGTGCTTTGACTACATTTTATTCACTATTTTTCTCCCCCAGCTTTTTGTTGTAGAATCAATTTCCTCTAAATTAAGTCTTTGTCTCTTTCAGCTGTGGTTTCAAATTAAAACTGTTGAGAGGAAGCAGTCTTCTTACCTCTTCCTAACAGTTCTGTGGAGCCCCCGCCTTGTGAGGGGTGAGGAGGCCATGCCACAGCCCTCCAGCACCTGGGCACCAGCTTCAAATGCATTAACTTTCACATAAGAACCTAATAAGGGAGAACAGCGGCAACTTCTGCACCCTGCCAGTATCTTTCATGTGACCAATTACTGACAGAGCCCCAAAATCATATTCACCTTTTACCATCTTTAATTAGTTCTTTATCACTGCTGCTTTTCCAGGATGTCGTCTCCAGGCCCAATTCATTCCTGTCAGCACGCTGTGAGATCACTGCATTAATCAGAAGTTGATATCCCCCAACGACGCATAAGCATTTATGATCTGTCTCACACACTGGATTCCAGGGGTTTCTGTCACCGTGTGTTATCTTCACTCAGCGCTGTTATTGCTCTCAATACAGTATCTCACTGTAGAGCTGAATGGGGGGGAAGGAGGGGGGGCAAAAAGAGACGCAACTACACTGAGGGGTAGAAAGTAAAGGAAAAAAAGCTCACTATCAGATGCATAACATTTATTGAAATAAATAGAATACATTGGCATTTGTAAACCAAGATTTTTCCAGTATTTACATTTTTGAAATTTGCAATTAGAAGATTCATGAAACTCGTTTATTTTTTTAATTGTTTGCGGCACATCATTTGACAACACTGCAGCGTGTTTATTACTGGGAACCCTTATAGACGATATGAATTTAAAGCAAGTGGGAACAGGAACATGTGATAGGTCTGACATGTATTTAATTCTACATTAATGTCTTCCTGGTAGAAGCAAACAGGCTTGCCATTAGGCATTCATTATATTGATTTTGCAGCAGCGTTGAGTCCCGTAGGAAAATGAGGTTTCTCTCCCTTTTGTCTGTCAGCTAATTATTGAAAACAAGATTTGCTTCTGATTAAGGGAGCGGGTCGTTGTTGCCGCAGACACATTGACATGCACAAAACACCTGAGGTTAGTGGAGGACAGTGGGTGGATATGGCTGGGGCAAGGTCTTTCCTCCTTAAGCCTATTAAAGAAACAGATGCCACATCTTACAAGGTTTGCTTATAACAAGATGGATTAAATCGCACCATATGTCTGCATTACTTTCCAGCCATTTCAAGTGCTGAAAATGTGCAAATATTGTAGCTGTGTCTGCATTTACAGTTCAAAGCCACTGACAACGAGGATGTCTTTTTTTCTGGGTTTGTTATCCTAAGAGTGGTAAGTGGGTGAGAATTTCAACTCGAGCTTTTTTTTTAGCACGCAGATAAACGATCCACAAATCCTGTTCTGTTCAGTGCACATGATTTCAAAAATGAATCAATTAAAAACATGTTTCTCTCCCTCCGCTCAGCTCAGGAGAGGTAAACAAATGACCTTTTCAGCCTCCTTCCTGTAATCAGCTGTGCTCTGTCCGAATGAAAGGCTTACGCTAAAATAATAAAATAAACAAATAATTAAAAGCCCCCAAAAAATGAAAATAAGAAATGAGGAGAATTGTATTTCATATATATATTGCAATCCTCTTTCCTCTTAAAGTGTAAATGCTTTAAAAAAAATCGAAATTTAAAGATCGCTTGACATCCGGGTCAATGTCACCTCAGGATAATGCAGCATCATGAAGAGTAAAAGCTGTCTGTCATTGTCTGTGGGAACCTCCAGGGCCAAATAATGTCAGTGCTGCAGTTCTTGAAGTGGCCACTTGAGGCTGACTCCAAACGTATGTCTGTTCTTTTACACTTTATACATTTGCAGCCTGCTCCAAAAAAACAATGTTTTCAGTTTCCTTGGGTTGATGAGAGATGAGGTGGCTTTGACGGACAGCTTGTATACTACACAGCACTAAGCATCTGTATCTGTGTGATGTGTTTGTGCATCTATAGTATAGATCTACCTTAACCAAGCAGTTTAGTGTTGGTGTTAAACTTACTATGCCCCCTCCTGTCCAAATGTGGTCATTTATGGTTTCAGACTCAGGCTTCAAAAAAGTCCTAAAAATCAAACAATGGCTAAGATCACAGTGGCTACATCCATCTTTTATATACAGTCTATAGTATTGAATTTGCGTATGAAGGTTGTCCGTGGCTGCTCTCTGTAAGAGCACTCTGTCTATACACATGTTTCCCCATTTTGTTTCAGCCCACACTGTAAATGATAGATCCGTAATTGAGGGATTTGATTCTAGTTTGCCCTCTGGAGTTTGTCTTCCCCTTTGACCCAACACCATAAACGGCCCCCTGTCCCAGGAGGAAAAAAGTAATTGCTCATTCTGTAGCTACAGCACAGCCTGACCAAGTCACTACTTAATTATTTACATGTCTTCCTGGTGGCTCTTTCCTATGAATCACACGGTGATATTGAAATGTGACACAGAGGTTGAGAAATTCCGAACTCCCCGCTCTTCTCGTCTGAGACGTCACTGAGAAATGTGCGGAATTGGTTTTCTTTGTGTGCGTGTGTGTGTGTGTTTGTGTGTGTGTGTTTTTTAGGGCAGTAAAAGCTGGTAAAGTGTGTCAGACAAGAATCCATATTCTCGTTGCATGTTGCAGAGAGTGGCACGATGATTATGCTGTGATGTAGTGAGGCTATAGGCTGTAGCTGCAGGTAGAATGCCAGAATGCACAATGTGGAGCGGTGGAGTAATTGATCTGCGTTGCTGTCTATTGTGGGTTTCAGTGCAATATTTCTGGATCACACTGTTGTACAAACTCTTGATCAACATGCTGAATCATTACATGTAATTCTCCAGCTGAGCCATAAATCATACCGGGACGGTAGACAGAGATTGTTTTTTTTTTTTTGTTGTTGGTTTTTTTCTTTTGTTTCTCTCCTACAGTTTTATATTTTACTCCTTGCCATCATTGTTTCTTCCTCATTGTTATTCAAGTGCATCCTTTTAAAAGAAAAGGTGGAAAAACATTGGCTGACTAAGTCAGGCTTTTGACTTGCTACACCTAACTTATTTTGAAAGCGTAAAAAATAGATTCTGGGTACAATATAGTTGCAGACATCTCCACCCCCACCCTCAAAAGAGGAGAAAATCAATAAAACTGATAATAAATTGTGTAGGCGAGCTTTGTCTTTCTTTGCCTTTCTGGGCATGGGTGAGGCATCCTGGCACGGCAGCCACACTCTCAGATGGCTCTGTGGGAATATGAATAATGTATTTTTCATTTAGATTCACCCTCATCCTACAGTATGTTAGGGGCATTAAGAGATGGTGGGATGTACAAACACAGAGGTTAGAAATTAGATGATTCCAGGGGGACCGCATGAAAATGCAGTGCATCTGTTGTTTTTTATCGGGCTATTTTCTTCTTCTGGCATTAATTCAATCTGTGTGAAGGTGGGGATGATTTCAAATACAAGCAAATGTTCAGATGCACCGCCATTCAGGCAGTTAACGAGCACGGCAATGCGAGGTAGAGAGAGGAGGTGAGCGTGAGAGACAATCCTCTCAGTGTTTATCAAAGTGGTCTAATCAGGTCAGTTACTCATCTCTGACGTCACATAATCTCACACTTGTGCATCCCTACCGCAGACTGATGCCACTTTATGAGCCATTCCTCACTGATAATATTTACCCGGGTGCATTGTTAAATGCATTATATCATCCAGTGATATTAAATCACATACGGCTCCATCATAAACTAAGTTTGTGCCCTAACATCAGGGGAGATGGAATCCAAAGACAAAGTCTAAATTGTGGGGTGAATGTCTGTGTGCATGAATACGATGGGACAGATAAGGAAGCTGAGACTAAGCCAGATGTTGTATTCCTGGGTGTGTCTTTGGAGTCTTGGCTTGGTTTTGCCCGGTTGCTGAGCTAAGCTGTTTGAGCAAAGCATCGTGGGAACTGTCATCTCCGCTGAGCAGCAGATGAAATCAGGTGGTCAACAGAGAGAGCGGGAGGAAAAACTAAAGCCAGAATGTGCTTTTAAACACTAAAAACTTTAGTTCTCGAGAACAAAAATAGAGTTCAATAAATACCCCATTTTCTTGAGAAATTAAGACATAATTTTGTTCCCCTTTTACCTTTTTTTTGTGCAGTGTTGGCAGATATTTTTTTTCTAAACTGAATTATGTAGCAATTTGCTGTGTCTTTGATGTGATAAATTTGAAGTTCTACTGAAATGTACACAGACTTGAGGGTCTGTGAGAAACCATCATCGCTGTTGTGCTGTTTCGGGTGTAGCTCACCCCCGTTCCCTGCTCAAAACAGAAAGATGAGACTGTAGCTGTCGGGCTTTTCTGCATAAAAGTGCTTCATTCAGAGTCCGGGGGCTTCCTGATCGGGGGGCCGATTATACCGCTGTGGCTCGGAAAATGATGACTATTCAGGAGTGGGGAAGGATGCTGACTGGTAGTAACCTCGGGAAAGGGACAGTGAAATGAAGGCTACGTAGCTGTGTGTGTGTGTGTGTGTGTGGGTGGGTGTGTGTGTGCGTGTGTGCGTGTGTGTGTGTGTGTCTGATTAATTATAATGAGAGACTAAAATTAAGACCATCTATCTGGGATGATGTTTCCTCTGTGAAATGTGAAGTACACATTACACATGTGCTCATTTCTTTCTTAGGTGCAACACTGGAGTTATTACAGTCCCTCCTTTTTCTCGAGAAGCTATCGCAAGGATGGGGGGTCTGTTTTTTCTCTTTTCCCCCTCGTGCTCGCTTTCATTCGGTCTGGAAAAACACATAAGGTTCTGTGGTGTTTGTGGATCAATAGCGTTGCTGTGTTGCTGAGTTCCTTGGTATGGGTGACACAGCTTTGCAGTTATTTGGAATTGAATTAGGGGGGTTGGGGAGGGAGGCAGAGATGATGAAGAGTATCAATCATTCTGTCTCTTGAGTGAAGTTATTTGTGGGTCGACAGAATCTGCAATAATGAAAGTTCACTTGTTCACCGCTGAGGGTTTGTGGGTAAATTTACTTTCCCCACGACATCAGACCTGGAACACAGGGAGTGCAACCTCAACAGAGGAAGCCGTGTCAATAGAGTCTCGATGATTCTTTACAAGTGTTTGTCCTCATAGCAGAGTTTGTTATGACATAAGCCTCGGGGGGTTTCCTCAGTTCCACGTTCTCTGGCCCAAACACAGATGGCTGTGTCGCTTCAGTTTTATCACCCCTTTTAACAGAACTCTAGCTGCTATTATGACTTTCTCCTCATACCTAACTGATGTCTGATACTGTATCTACTGTATTTCCCTCATCATTTGTTTCAGCCTGTTCACGATTGCTTTCACGACCCAAACACAGAAATAAAAGGCACAATTACTCCTCTGTTTTTCCTCTCTCCCCGTTCACATACAAATCCCTTTTACCCTCCTCTTCCCCCTATAATCTGCAAGAGACTGATCGCCCCAGCGCTTCAGAAGCGATTTGATAACATTACAGTGGAACTGCCCTCTCTGCTGTCTCGGTATTAGGCAGCGTGGTTGCGATGGAGAACAGTTTAAGTGAGATTGATTGAACCCAGCTGGTTTGGATTCCTGGTGTTTCAGAGTCATTTGTGCCGGGATTGGCTCATAACCTGTCAATCAGATGGATGGATGGACAAGCAGGTGCAGCAGAGGGTGGGCCTGAGAATGTGGGAGAAGTTAACTCAAATGACTGAGAGTGTTGAGGTAAAAAAAAAAAAAAAAATAAGCCCGAGGCTGTGGGTGAG
>VOQJ01034233.1:25978-37186 GCA_015052665.1 Apistogramma diplotaenia | reverse complement strand
TGACCTCAAATTCGCTACAATTCATTCCCCCCCCCCCCACTGTTAAATACAAGAAAGGCAATCATATCTATAAGCAGCACAAATGTGTATAACACATTAAAAGAAAGTTTTCAAATTGTACCAAGATGTTCACGTGAGAGGGTTAAAAAAAAAGAAAAAAGGGAGGGGCATGTCCAAACATATTGTTGTAAACAATTACCTTCACACACCAAGATGCACAAAAATGAGGAAGGGGGGAAAAAAAAAGTGTTGGAGCTTGTTAAGTGCTTAACAGCTGTTATCACTACAAAAAAAAATGCATCAGCAGTCTGAACAAGCATCAACCTCTGGAATCAAACTTTGAAGGCAATAATGCTTAATAATAAACTAGTATTTAGAAAAATCACAGCAGCATACCGTATTAAACTGGCTCCTGTGTGTCAAAATTTGATAACAGATTAAACATTTTAATGGAAATACATTTAAAAGAAAATAGTGTTAAAAAAAAAAAGACTTATTTTTCACATTTCAACTGAAACATATAGAAACACACACAGAAGGAAAAAAAAATCTGATTTTTATCCACATTCATGCCGTGATCCCATTCCTTGACAACCGATGAGCATTTGTAGAGGCTTTGAAATGATGCTGGTGAATTACCCTTTTTATCCCACATGACAAAAACAAAACAATCTCATTTTAATCTGACAGTTATATGAACACATAGGGACAAATGTGTGAATATTTTACCATTAACAAAAAAAAAAACACCACCATCTGAAGGACAACTCTAGGCAGGAGAGGATCCAAGTATGAAAAATGTTCAAGTGCAAATAATGTGTCAATGTAGTTTTTAAGTTTCCCATGCTTTCTGAAAATGGTCTGCAGGCAGATAAAATGGATAGCTCAGACAAGCGCACATTCCCTCTGTACAACCACATCCCCCAGATGGCAAATGTCACAAAACAAAAACAAGAAAACCCTAAAAAGAAACATTCAAGAATTCAAAAAAGTCAAAGAAAAATACATTTCTTGTACACAGAATATCCAGCCAATGTTTGTGACAGAAACATCTCTCGACACAGCCGAACACACGACCCAAATCCTTCATTCCTATACAACTCAAAAGCTTTAAAAAGGTTACGTTTCTTTTTTTTTTTTTTAAACATGCAACACCATTCAAAGTTCCTATCTAATTTCTGCTGTGCTAGATTCATAGTAACTTCCTCAGACACCAACGTTTCCAGCTAACAAACTAGAACTATGCGCTAACGACCTACCAAAGTTGTTCCAAATACTTCTAAGGACACTGATGTCAAAAAAAGATGCTCATTCATAATGTGAAAGCACAATTCCCTGTCAAGTATCCATATAAAGCACTTGCGTAGCATACTGTGTGCTCTTCCCTTTACTCCAGCAGAAACAGCCCAGTAGAGAGATAATCTGTGGGGTAGTGCAGCTCTGTGGAGACTGAGAACAATGTGACTAAGCAGTGACAAAAACTGTATGCCTTTGTTTACATGTCCCTTTAAAAAACATTAAAAAAACATGTAACACTAATGACAACATGCAGCCGTGATTGAACTTTTTGTCATATGCTGAAACACTGGCATCGCTCCAAGATGGCAAGGACGACTTAACTCCGGCTTTCCCAAATCCGCTCACCTAAGCTCGCCATTTTTGGGATTCCTTTGATCTGGGTCCAGCTCATTGCTGGCATTAAGAGACTAAGAAACAGCCATCCCTACATTCAGATTGTCAATTGACTAGAGATCAGGTTTTTTTTTTCCCCTTCTTCCAGTCGTAGGGTAATTGAGGGCAATGTTCTTTATATATAAACTGCCTAAGGTAAATGCAACTGTGCATTTAACATCGCTTTGCTCAGAGTCCCGCTTTAATGACACAGCCAAAAATCTCTCCCCCGTTTACTGTGACATCTTCTCTCAATTAGTGTAGTTCTACAGTGCCTTTAATTGACAGTCTTAAAGCCTTTATAACATGCAGATAAAAGCATTACACAGAGTGACAAACTTGTTAGGCCTGAGCTGCGGTGCGGTTTTTGTAACATTCCCAAAGCAGAAAAATCTTTCACTTTTAACATATTTTAAAAAGGTTTATACATAAACTTTATGCTGTTACTACAAAACAGCACAACATTAAAATCCAGCATTATCAGTACCTTTAGGCTTGCACAATGTATAATGGCTGCATGCAGCCATATATAATTTAAAGCTACTTCTCTGACCAATCTGTTTGAATCCTCTGACAGACTGGCAGATTGTGGACATCTTTTGCTAAACAGTTGTAATGTCATAAATGTATCATTAAAGATGAACCGTTCACCAATAGATCGTTGTCTATTAATGCCTGCGTTCACCAGGACAGCTGAAAGTAAGCCACACGACAAGCTCGAAAAACACTGGACAGAAACACTGGAGTCTTGGTAGTAGAAGAGCTGCCACACGCCAATCGAGGGTCTGTTTATGCTTCGTGGAGAAACGACATCCTCTGAGTAAATGCGTTTGTAAATTAGCAAAAAAAATAAAAAATTTTAAAATCTGATTAAAATTTAAATAATGGGTCAGTCATTGCAAATGCGCTGATGTCCTACCGTTCTATTTAACAGCATAGTAAGAATGCATAATGTTCTCATTTGCAGTCTGAGTGCTCTAAGTGAAGGTAACAGCTAAAAAAAATTAAAACAGCAAAAGATGAGCCAAATTGGTCAGTCTGCAGACCTTAAAATCCAATGCAGCAATACGAGTCCATGTGGAAATCATCCTTCATTTTTCCTACAGATTAAAATTCAATTATTTTTAAATTCAGAGGAACATTTATTTCCCCACTCCGCAGTTTGAATGCAGTTAGTAATTTTGTTTTGTTTAATCTGTTATACTTGCGCAGCTCTATATTATAGATGCAACCAACATCACAGGTGCCTAGTTTCTGCACTTAATGTATTCAAATAAGATTACTTGGCTGTATACCTTTTACTGTGTTTTTGCAATAGATTATGTGCTGGCCTATATTTCGGGAAGTAGAGCCTCCTAAAACCAGCGAAAAAAAAACCCCCAGAACAGTGGAATGAAGGGCCAAACAGTGACAGGGTCACATGGACACAAACTGAAGGCCACCAGAACCAATCATCTTAAAAACCGTGGTTGTCTGTAAACCTTGTGTAAATCTCTTAACTGAACACAAAAGTGCAAATTACTGTCTGTATCCTCAGTAGTGCTTCTCTTGCAGATAATCTTTCATCTTGTTAGGTAAGGGCAGCTTTTGGATAAGGTCTATTCTTGTGTATTGCCTAATGACAAAGCGGCAAAGGTACTGCAGGGAGCGCACTTGCATAAACCGAGATACTGGGTTGGTTAATCTGACGGGGTAGGTTGCAGACCCTGGTAGGCGAGATCTGGAATAGCAAAAAGCCCCATTCTCAGAGTCTTTGATAGAGTGTTCGATTAAGTCAACAATTGATGTGTGTCCCTCCACATCAGGCTGCTCGTAGAAGCTGAAGCGTCCGTTGGAGTGTTCGATGCGGGTGTGGAGTGTTTTGCTCTGTGATCTGAAACTCAGGCTGAGCAGGTACCTGTCATCAGAGCTGTCTCTGACCAGAAATGAACCGTCAGCCAAGTTGACCAGCTTTTCCTCTGCCTCCCAGCGTGTGATGGGACCCCAGTACCAGCCCTGCCTAGCGAGCTTCTTCAGCTCCTCCGTCAGGCTGGTCACAACCATAGGCCCGCTGCTCTGAACTGAGTCGTATACCCGACTAACCCCGGGAGCTGAATTTGGGTCAAAGTTGAGGTGGTGTCTTACCCTCTCAGCTACCTGGCTGTCTGAAGAGCTAAATCCTGAAAATGTCCGTGGAATATGTCCATTACTTGTCATGGGTGGCAGGAGTGGAGAGAGGGGAGCTGGAATCTCCACTCTTGAGTTTTGGAGCATCATGCCAGCAGAACCGAGAAGAATACTATTGACTGAGGTTTCCATGAACAGATCTGAAGGCATCCCGTTAACCAGTTCGTGCTCCTCCTGGCCCTGTTCTGTGTGGAGGGACCCATTGTCTGCCTCGGTCACCACCTCCATAGGAGAGGAACTTTCCAGGCAGAAGGAGTGAGACCCTTCGGGATACATTCCCTCATCTAAAGGCATTGTGTACTGGATGTAATCCTGGGGTGTCAACCCCAGCACCACAGGCACATCATTTTCATCAATATTTAAATGCAGCTCACCATTTTGTGGTTGCTGGAGATTCTTTAAGGACTCTGCTTGGTCCTGAAGGAGCCCTTCCATTTGGAAATCATGAAATTCTTTCCGGACACCGTTTAAGTTGGGACTTGGGCTAGGAGAGTGAACCATGGCTTTAACTTTTACCTCCATTTTGATGCAGGCATCATCAGAGTTGACCGACCGCAGAGGCCATGGTGAAGGGCTATAATGGTGACTCCGGAAGGATGAAGATCTAAGGGGTCTCTGAGCTTTTGCCTCACTGAAGCTGATGGGGACAGAAGAAGATGAGAAGGTGTCTTCATCATCCACCGAGCCTATGGCAGAGGAGCTGCCTTTCACTTTTGCCTTCTGTTTAGCAGACAGCCTTCTCTTTAGCGATCCCATCAGAGTCTCACTCTTTGAGCGGCCTTTATTCTGTCCCCCTTTTTCGTCTTCGCTACCAATATCACAGGCAGAAAGCTCTTTGGTGTAGCAGCCCCCAAAAAGTGACTCATCCTTAAACTCCGCAGTCACTGAGGGCTGCTGGAGCATGACAAAGTCACCCTCCTCTTTGCCCTTTATGTTGAGGGTCTTGCGGATGGTCTTAAGGCTTATCTTCTTCATTCTGACAGGCCCTCCAAAATGAGGGCATGGGATGGCTCTCCTGGTATCCTGATGAAAGTACTATCCACAATGTCCTCCCATCAGGCCACATGAAACAAGTCATGCACACAGTGGCGCCACTAAACCCTGAAGTAAGAGAAAAACATACAAGATATTCTTTGTTTGGTTTTAAAAGTACACTTTCAGATTTTTATATGTTATGTTCATAATAGTGACTTAAGCCCTTTAAGTAAAACATTGCAGCCCATAAACACACAGCCCCCCCCCCTTTTCTCAAATTGTACATAACCAAACAAGTCACACAAAAACAATGTCATTAGTTTTATTATCTGCCTCACAGAATACATCAGATTTAAGAACCTCAGACATGCACAGACGTTTGATAACCAAAACAGCTGCAATCTGATTACTCACCATGATGTGCAGGAAAATGGTGACTCAGTTGGCTGGGTCAAGTTCCACTTCCACCACCTTTCATTGGATGCTGCAAAAAACAAAAGCCAGCTAATTTGAAAAGTTCACGTGTGATTAACGTGTGGATTTTCCACAGGGGGGAAAAAGCATGATAACACACGCATACAGTCACTTAAAGCGATTTCTAAATAACAAGACCAAACTCAATCACATTTGTCCTAACCTGGGAAGGCCGGTGGGCACAAAAGCATGCCTGTAGCTTAGCTGCGGTTTTTAGCCTTTCGCTTTAACGCCAATATTGCAACACGTAGGGTTACAGTAACTACAAACACAATTGAAACGACAACAACACGGAACAAAGTGACCCGCTTACACATCCGATACCAACATGAGAGCTGCTGTGTTACTTAGACACTCTAATAAAATTTGCTAACGACCAGTGTGTTAGCACATCTACAATAAAAGTGCATTTGTGAATACCTTTAAACGTTTTTTTAACGTGCACAATATTGTCTCTTACCTGATCACTTCTGCTTGGATTTGTGGCCAAGACAGCACAAAGGTGTTGGTGTTCGCCTTGCACAAAACCCTCATTAAAGATTCGATCCTTGACGCTTGTTGGCTAATGTTAGCTTGACTAATACTAGCTTACTACCTGAGCCAGCTAGCTTTGTTAGCGTTTTCTATCGAAAACATCACCGTCACCTTCCCTTTAATCGGCTCCTGCGCCAAAACGAGAGCACAAAGCGTTTATATGGCAGGGTTTTGCACTACTCTAAACATGCGGCTCTATATTGCCGATCACGCTGACACAATAAGTTGACATCTTCAAGCCTAGGTTGGCTAACACTTCCTAGCCTTCGGCCTCTTCCTTTCTTCCTTTGTTGCCTGTTGAATTGTGGGAGCAGATTCAGACGCAGCGAATCAGACACACAGCAGCTCCAACACAACCACACGCAGCCCTGCTACTCCAATAGCATGTGCACATCAAATCAAGGGGGGAAAACCCCTTCAATAAAAAATATTTGAAATAGCTATTTTCCTGAGATTTTTTTTACTGAGAAAAAATATATAATTTAAAAAAAAAGTAAAAAAGACCAAATTTGTGTTTTTTTTTTTTAACTAATGCTTGCCCACCCTGAAATGGCCAACCTCCAAATGCTTTTGAGCAAAACATTTTATTTTAAATGGGAATTACCATAAATAGAAGGATGTGTTTGCGTTGGCCAGCTTTCAGGCATAAAACTCAGAAATGCATGCAATGAGGTACAAAGGAGGCTATATTTATGGTTTATACTTTGGGGTTGGGTACAAAAATAGAAGTTGAATAAATGTCTGAGTGGGTACCTGTAGGCTAGAATTCAACACACTTTTTAATTTAGCACGAGTAACACTGCTCATGATGCATCTGCATTTATGTGCTGCATCAGAAAGGGAAGTGTTGCACCACAGGAAGAAAAGAAAAAGGAATAGAAAAAGCTACTGGAAAAGAGAGAATGCTTAAACTTGATTCCTGCAAAACTTGTCTATTCAGTTCACTCATGATAGCAGAGACATAAGCCATGTGAGGTTTTTAGCAATGCAGTCGCTGGAATGATTTTGCATCTTAACAAATGACTAAAGAATATTTTTCATAAGGTGCGACCGCCCTCTCACAGACAGTGGTTTTAAAATGCATGATTCAAGCTGCTTGGACTTTTTGTAATAGGACCGCAGCATGGGAAGATTTAGTGTGACAGAAGATGCATCCATAATGAAGAACTGAAAGAGTTTTGGAGAGGGGTGGGGGTTAACTGTTCTAAATCTATGTCTTGGTAGTTTCTTGTAGAGAAATGTAAAACTTTGAAGCACTGTGCTCACTTTTGTTTTATTTTTCCCTCTCCAGGTTCTGTAAGGAAGCAGTGCTGGCACTAACTGTGTGTGAATATGCATCATTAAAATGAACAGCTAGGGCATATTATTAGTTGTAGGCTGAGGTAACTTAGGCATTTTTTAATTGTTTCTTGCTTGCATGCATGCATGTGATTTACGTCATATTATATATAAAGTCCTCAGTCCAATAATCCAGTTTCAACTTCCCACTGCAGATATCATACAACAGCAGAGCTACGAACCTCTCTTTGTTTCCTTATGCTGGCTGTGCTCGGCCTCTGTGCTGAAAGGTCTTTCTAATTTGTATTCGCACAACATCAAGTTGGTTCTCAAAGTACTTCAAGTATTTGATGCAGCAACTAAAACTTGAACTCTGAAATGATACATTGGTTGCCTAATTAGTGTCAGTATTGTTTTAAAGTAGATTGTGTTTACTACTGCCAGGCTAATTTGGTCCATATACTGAACATTACATTGTTTTTTTCCACACTGTCAAGTGTATGGCAGTCCTTCCCCAACCTGCTTAGGGCAGCTGCGTGCAGACAGACTCTATGCAAAGACTCTAATTACCGGGCCCTATTAGGGTTGATCAGGCTGCCTTCACTTGATGTGTTGGCATAAGAGTGGAGGGCTGGTGGAGAGTGGGAGGCGAGGAGGGGGTGCGAGCTCTTAGATATAACACCAAGGACACTGGGAAGCAAGGATGCAATGTTTCTACAAGCCAAATTAGACCTGACAAACAAACTTTTGTGTGGCTGTGTATTTGTTGGCAGGGAGTAAAAAACAAATAAATACTCCACTGTGGGAATAAGTCTGTTTTTGTCATGACAGGAAAAACAGATCAAATAGTTGCTAATAGCAGCCTGTTTAGAATTTACAGAAAAGATGTCTTGCTCTAATGGGAGCCGAGTATCTGCGCTGCGTTATCAAACACCACACAGCACAACATATGAGTGCGTCAGCACCGCCTCTAACTCTCTCCCTCCGTCTCTGTCTCTTTTTCAGATCAATATTTCCAGAATAATTTGAATTTATGTATAAGCACGACTCAAAACACCGAATCGCAAGTCAGGATGGAACACCGTACACGTGGAGCAGGCCGCGCCGTTTTAATGAGATATCCCTACATGAGGGGAGGCTCTACGCGTTTCATCTTAATTTCTAATGAATAGTGTATCAGGCACAAATTATTTGCAAAATGTGACTGTGCTCGCCTCAGTTTGACTCAGGTCTCTGACTCGACTTCGCTGCCGTCGGGGGATAGATAGTCGGGGGCACCACCCTTCATATCCTCAACACTTGCAGCGGAGCAGGAGACGGGTACAGCAGGCATGTCAGATAGTGACAGAGCTAGTGGGACCACTTGGGTTTTAGTTCAAGAGTGGCTATAGAATAAAGCAGCAAGTGTTTGTCTCGAATATAATCTGAATATTTTCAGGTAAAGTTGATGGTGTCACGCTGTCATCTCATGGTTTTTCTATCTCCTCAGATTTTAGGAGGGCTTTAAAGATGTGCATTAACTACTGTTACATGGACTGTGACTGTATACAATGTAATGCCTCGTTTGTATAGTTCTAGAGCTCATTCACAACAGCTTCGTGATTGAAACTTCGTTGGGTCTCTTATGCCATCACCTTTGATTTCACATGGATAACTGTGCTAGTGACTCATTTTATTGTGTTGCCATATGGGCTGCTGAATTTTGGACAATTACAGTAATGGTTTAGTGATTAGCTGGCCTGACCTGGTTTTATGCATGAAAAGCTGTAACACCTAATGTTTTTGCAGTCCCCAAACAAGCTCCTGTGAAACATTTGGAGATTTTCATGGCTTTTAATTTAATGTATCATTAGAGAGAGAGTGGAGGTTGAAGAAGAGAATGGCTCAATTTATTATTCTTTTCTTTTTCATCTTTCAGCTTTTTAGCTAAAGTGAATAGCTCGACTGGCTTTTTATAATATTATTATGCAGGGGGTTTATTGTTTGTTTTATTTTGTTTTGTTTTTATTCCCTCTAACTTTGTATTTCTATTTTGCCTCTGAGAGGACAAAAACTCTTGATTTTTTTTTCTTTAAAGATGATTTTTCTGAGGCTGCATTTGGGAACCATACAAATGAGGCGTAGAAAAGAGAGCAGGATATTAACATGCAGTCATTGTAATCAAACTGGGGCGCTATCAAATGGCCGTATGTGCCTGTGTGCCTTTACCAGCTATTGAGTCACCTGCGTGGACTTTTTGAGCCTGGGCCTAAATATTTACCTCCACACTAATGACAAACACAATACACATGAATCGAAATGGTATTAGTGATTCAGTATTCATAATTAGCCCCTTTCCTCCTTATTCTTTTTAAAAACTTAAATAAATAAATGCATTTGTTGGCACCTTTTAAAGCAAGGGTCACCTTGCAACACAGAATTAGAAACAAGCTCAACAAATAATATAAAACATGAATAAATATTATAGTTTACATGCAAATTTGAACCGCTGGGTTTTGAACTGCGCTTTAGCTTGTGTAATAGTCTACTTTACAGAGGTGAAGCAGTAGTGAGTTCCAAAGACGAGGTGTGGAGTAACCTCAGGCTCTGGCACCTGTGGTGCTTAGTCTAAAAAACAGAGCAGTAAGGAGAGCAGATGAGGCTGAGTGTAAAGTATGCAAAGGGATTCAAGGATGGAGGAGATCTGACAGATAATGGTGGGGGCAAGTCGTGGAGGCCTTCGAAAATAAAGAGCCGAATCTCATGTTGTAATGGATGGGGAGCAAATGAAGCTGGATGAGGAGAGGTGTAATATGATCGATGGACCCGATGCAGGTAATGAGCCTTTCTGTTGAATTCTGTACTATTTGGAGCTGATTAAGAAGTTTATCTGGGGAGGCCAGCGAGAATGGCAGTAATCCAAGCGAGAGGTGATCAGGACATGAGCAAGAACTTGTGGGCTGTGTTGAGAAAGAAAATTGTGTAATGCTGAGTTCTTATGTAGGGGGAAGTAGGCTGAATGTGAGACGTTACTGATGTGAGTGGAAAAGGAGTGAGGGTTACCCAAAATGACACCATGACTTTTTGCACTGGGGGGAGGTGTGAAGTGGGCAGTGTGTTCTTTGAACCAATCAGGATAAAATCACTTTTATTGCTGCTTTTGTTTGACTTCATTATTTACCATCCAGGTTGTGATGGCCTGGAGGCAAGTGGGGGCTCTTATAGGAATACAGGTGTTGGATTTTCTGGAACTGCACTCCTGTATTCCAGTAAAATGAATCCAGTATAATCCTTGGATATTTACACCATTTCTTTTTGTTTTACCCCTTTCATATCTTAAGGATATAGATAGTCATACCAAATCACCAGTATGGTTTGAGTTTGGGAAAATGTTTATTTTTTTCTTTAATAAGTGAAGGGAAAAATCCAAAGAGAATATCAGTAATGTGGCAGATATTGCTTTTGTAGTAAGATTCAATCATATTTATACTATAAAGCTTTGTGAAGTGTTTTGTCTCTGCAGGTTATCTACAAAAATGGAACAGACATCAGCAGTTTAGTGCTCATTACGTGTATTTGTGTTGGCCAGTAGGGTCTGGCACAAGAAATGACTCATTGATCAGCTTTAGGACTCCAAACACTGCAATGCTTTGAGAGTAAATCTGGCTTCAAAGTATTTAAATTGGCATGCTTTCCACTCAGAGAAGAGGCTTACGTTTGTGAAATGCCCGAGGTGGTTTCTGGCATATGAGTAATTTAGCCTGATGTGAAATATCTGGCAGATAAAACCCTTAAATTTAACCCTCAGTGGTATCCATGCAGACCCCAGAGGTATATCTTTTTTCATATCTCACAGGTGTTTTTTTTCCATCATCCCATTTTTATGATTTTTTTCAATTTGTTGTCACATCATTGTTGTCTATTTCTGCTTTGATTAGTGCTTTGTAGTGCTTTTCCCAGGGAAGCTGTGCAGTTTTAATAAATGGAACTATTTATTTAGTTAACGTTTGCCATGGGTTCTAAATTAAAGTATCACAGAGTACCTAGGGGGGGTAGGGTTACCTTGTCAGTCATTATAAACTCCATTACAGTATCCATCATCTGCATGGGGAACTTCCCAGAGTGTAAGTT
>VOQJ01034228.1:2244-13627 GCA_015052665.1 Apistogramma diplotaenia | reverse complement strand
TCAACAATCTTATGAATGTTCAAATGTGCCCACTGCTAGACAATCTATGTAACATCAACTTCTTTGTTGCATGTGTGAATGCCACAAACACCAACCAGCTGATAGGGAAGGGCAGCGCATGAAAGAATAAATAAATAAACAAACAATGGACAAATGTGAAGGAAATCTGCTTATGTTTTATGTGTATGAAAGAAAACACTGTCTGCTGATATACCGGCGTATCCGATTTTTAAATCACCAAATATCGGTATCCTGTATCAATCAGGCTCTATTATTGCATGCATCAAGCATCAATATTTCATTTTTTAAATACCCCCAGTTATCATGAATAACACCATATTACAGCAGTCCTATTAATAGGAACAGTTAGTTACAATGCTACTACATTTATCAGAGGCCTATTTTTAAGGCTGATAAAGTTCTAAAAATATGCTCCATGTATTAGGACAGATATCTGAATTATTTTAGGTATGTCGCAGTAATTATAATTCAGTGATTATTGTGATCCTTGTGATCTTTACAAGGAATGCTTCAAGATCAGAGTTGCATTTCTATGTATGACAAACATCCATTTACTCAACCTGAAAGAGGAATCCCTCTTTTTTTTCCTGAGGTTTCTCTTTTTTTTTCCCCAGTTTAATTTTTTTTACGGGTATTAAACTCTAAGGCTAAATATGCACCAAGCATCACTATTACAGCAAACTAACTGACAAATCAGACAAGCATTGGTACGGTTTAACCAGTACAGAAAGACAAATGTTTCCATTATTCAAAGTGACAATGGAAATGATGACTTATTGTATAACGCAGGAAAAACAACTGTTTGTAAAACCCTGTGTACCAACATACAGTCAACACACTGTCTCCACACACTTGACTGGAGGACAACCACCCCACCAACCCCCCCAATCTTTCACTCCTTGAGAGTAAACATGGAGTGGAGTCTGTTCTCGCTTTTTCCACCCTGACCCTCAAATGAAAGAGCTCATTCTGTTTCCCCACTCGCACACTCATGTCACATCAGCCTTCCAGCCAGCCCGTCTGACTCACATGCACTCCGGGAGATGTAATTTCCATTTTCTACCTTTTTCATGTGAGAGGGCACACGTTCCTGGAGACAAGGCTGGTTTTGTATAAGATCCTCCTCTAATCAGTCGGAAAGCTCTGAAAGATTCACGCAGATTCACGAATGGCTGCATTCATTTTGAAACCTGAAGGAGTCTTTCATTTTTGGATGGACATCACTGCTGCGCACACGCATATGTCACACGTACACTTTGAGCCAATGTAAGGCGAGCAGAAGCAGAAGACAGAAGTTAGCAGGTGAATGCAGAGAGACAAGACACACGAGAAAAACAGTACACGGAAGCCATAATGATCCGTCATAAGTGTATTACTCAATTCAAGGAGAATTCCATCATGTCAACCACACAGGCACCATAAATGCTCCTAGAGATGTACTGCTCAGTGTCAATTACACTGTTTCTTATTTTCTGTCATATTTACACTATTACAGCGATGGAGGCTCATATTAAATATGAGTGTGGATGCATATAATTCAACACAGCCAGAAATTCAGGTTTCAGACTGCTCTTAACTTTTCCTTTCAATGACAGCAGATATCCCTAATATGGTAAGACTGTAAGCACTGTAGCCCCACCCATCATTTGTTCAATATATTTGTTTGCGAGGGACAGCCAATCAGAAAAACGTTGGCTTAAAGGCAGCCTGGCCTTAAAGACACAGGAACCAAAAGGCCCAATACAAGAAAAAAAGGTATCACGAACAGAGCAATACAACAAATCAGGTACATTACTGCTGCCATGTAAAACAATATGCAAATAAGCTCCAATATTATTTCTAAAAGCAAACCACCCTCCGCTCTTATTGCTGGATATATCCAGCAATAAGAGCGCATGAGAGATCCACAGAAACAACTACAGAAGCTTTCACAGTGACACTTTATACTCCTACATCTCGATCAAAGGTGAGATAAACTGCGGTTTTACAAAAACTGATGTCGCAGGCACAGAAGAGCGTAAGCGCTTTCCTGTGCGCTGCTTCACACGCTGCACCCCACCTTACCTAATGAGCTCATTCAGGAGGAATCAGTAGATTTCACTCCTGACTTGCACAGAGAACAGCAGCGAGTCCACTCTGTCTCTCATTATCTGCTTGCCTGTTCGTCAGACTAACCGCAGCCAGAGAAGAATACCTGTGCTCCCTTTGAAGTCCGAGCCCGACTACAGTAAATTATCATCCTGCTAGCAATACAGCACCATGCCCTTAGGACAGCTGCTGGCTGTTCCACTGAGAGTACCATTACCTGTCATTCCAGTTGTTAGGTATCGTTCACATAGGCTAAACAACAATTGTAACAGCTCACTGTAGCGGTATCCCGAGTTTACCTTCCTACCCACTAAGAAAGAGAGGATGTGGCTGGGTTTATATAGGTCTAATACAATAGAGAGACAGAGAGAGCGCAGTGCAGTGCAGTGCAGTGCAGTTCAGATTCAATAGCCAACATTCCTTTAAAAGGAAGAGAAGGTAGCCTTTGGGCTCTAGACAAGCCTGCACTTGTAAAATGTAGGGAGAGAAAGAGATGACAAGTGCAGAGCTCCTCTAGTCTAACAGAGCGTAACAGGAAGTGGCAGGGCCTGCTTCACATGGGGCCTCTGGGGTGCAGCGGCTGACTGGGAGCATGTCACAGTCTCGAAAACCACTAGCTTCAACGCCTCTACCACACAGTAAAATAATGAGCAACAACTATAATCGAGACTCAGAGTAATCTGAAGCCCACTTCGACATAGGAAATAACGTCTAGAGGAGTCAAAGTCAGAAATCTGACAAACTGGCCTGACAACCTGTTAAAAAGCAGCTGTTGTTCTTTGAGGACTAAATTAATAAAAGCTTGACAGCGTACTGGCATGCACGGCCCACACTGCCCGAGCATCCCGCCTTTACTGCGATAACGAAGCCGCACTAGATGTAAGTAATTACCGTTTCCTGTGAGCACAGGAAACGTTTGTCTGTTTTTGAACAGGCTCTGCTTCACGAGGTAAAAATCACCATCAGTGGCAATCAATTACATGCAGACACTAATTATTGAACCCTGTCTGCACTGAGCCCCCCAGCCTATAGGCTGATCTGACCAGTGAGTGGTATAGAAATGGGAGGGGAGGGAGAAAGAGAACTGGGGAGGGGACATGACAGAGGCCACCTTTCATGCTGTGGGGAAAAAAAGTGCAAATAAATGAGAGGAAAACAGAGGGATTGATCTGGCAGCGGTTTCCTAAGCCTCTGTAATGAGTCCTGAGAGCCTTTGTGGTTGTGTGTTTCCTTACATCACAGGGTGAAAATAATAAAACCATTTATGAGGTAAAATACAAGCAGGCCCACATTGTGTGGCTGTAACAACCAGACTACTCATATGTAACCTTTCAGAAAGATAATCTTTCAAGGAAGGGAACATAAATATTCCCAAGGTCACCAGCTATAAACTTCCCACTGACTACGCATGTCATAACATAACTCCCCTTTGAAAATATTAAAGTGATTTGTAGTTTGGGCTGAACCCAAAGTAGACTCGGATAAATTCTCGATGTCTTTTACTAGAAAATACACACGACTAAGTTTGCTACCTGAAGTTGTTTTTTTCTCTCGCTCTTTTACTTACACGCCTCTGATACAAAACACAAGTTTATGAAATGAACCTGACTGTCCCGGTGCTACTGAAAATGGCCAAATCGCTGAACAAAATCGTCAGCAGCTGGACTTTGACCGCAGAGGACGAGATGCCGTGCAGCCAGCCGAGTACTGCATTCCTGTATGCGGACGCTGCCGTCGGTCGGCTGCTCGGGCTGTCGGGGGGGATAAGCCGATACTGTCGCTAAAACAAACCTCCGAAACCGCTCTCAGTGTAGCAGACAAAGCCATAAAAGTCCGAAAGCTGTAGAATGTTTTTTAGGCTGATGTTTGAATGATGTACTCACCCGTAAATACAGAGAAAACGACAGGCGAATCGTCTAATAGGTTTCCTGTTCGAAGTTGCCGAGTGTCAGTGGGAAGAAAAAAAAAAACACTGTACGCGGAAGTACACATTAAAAAAAAAAAGCACAGGGTGATTAGCCACGAGAAAAAAAAGTTACAATGGATTACTTCAAAACGGTCGAGTACTCAGGAAATAAACGTGGCAATAATGTAACTTTTCTTGTTTTTATTTTTTGCTTATGTGTGTTAAACGGCTTGACTATTATATAAAAATGTACCAGTATCTCATCTAAACGACTTGTTTCCGCACTGTGTTACACAGTAACCCGTCCCCGTCGAGAGTGCAACACAACAGTGTTTAATAGCAGATATTTGTGGGTACATAGTTAATATTTTTGTAAAAATGAATGGATGAGCTTATTGGCACTTAGGAATATGCGTACGGGATGCTTTAAAGTGTTATTTTATATGCAATATCTCAGGTTCTGTTGTTTATTTATTGTTTTGTTGTTTCTCTTACAGTTAGTGTTGGAGCAAAAAGAAAGCTGCGTTTTTTCTTTTTAAAAAACAAAACAAAACATACAAACATAAAGAAAAACCAAGGGTCCAATATCGTCCGTGTAAAGCATAAATTATTGATGTATGGGATGTTGTCAGTTCCATATCTATATCTATAAAAATACATTCAAGACTGCGAGACCAAGAGATCACAGGAAGTGTGAGGAAATTAAGCCTGTGCGAGATTAAGGCAACAACTGTTTTTACAGACTCGAACTCCCGAATTAAACTTTCGTTCTGGTTCTTAGCACAGCTTCACTTCTTTTCCAGCCTTCTAGCGCCACACTGTGGACAAACATGGTACCGACCTGGACTAAGCCAGTCTTCAGCGACCCTATGTTGTACGCTGTGATATTGTATATATAGTAGGTCTAACACAGGTTTATTAGAATGTTTAAATATACCAGTATATTTTCTTATTAATATGCATTGTTTTTCACAAATAGGACAAAGTATAGAAAAATAAACAGTCAAATGTGCATTTGGGAAATTTTCTCATCACTAGTCTGAAAGGCGACATGTGAAAATATCCCCCAAATTGATCCAAATTGACCACTGAATCAATAATACATATTTTTCCTGTAGTGCCTCAGCTTATAAAGTCCCCTTGACCATTTAATCTTTTTACAGGTTGACAAAGTTATGTGAAAATTAGTTTTATGTCTCCGTGGACTAATGCTGCACACATGATGCCGATGACACACGAAGAAGTACAGTTTGCTGTCTGAATTCCCAGACTACTCTGATAAATGTGCGTTTTGTTTTAGGTGGAACAATGGCAGATCTAAAAGAGTCATAAAACGCCAAGGCAGTCTGGATGTGCCAGTTTTGGTATTAAAAATTATCCGAGCACATGTGATGACTCATGCAACACTGACAGTTCACAGAGGATGCAGGTGGGCCACAGTGTATTTGTTTTTCCACAGTTCTGACTGTGAGAACCAGCCTACACTTCAATAGTATGGCAAACCTAGTGTCATGTAGTAGCCGTTACACAATAGCCTTCACATAGCAGTGTTAAATAACAGAATTTCTGGTTATTATTGTGGGATCTGAACTTCACTGAACCTGCAGGCTGGGCTGCATCTGTGGATCATCTGTGGATCACCTGCTGTAAACTTCTTCTTCTGCCTGCTGACATCAGTGGCTCCGACTTTAGGGCAGTTTTGTCTTCTTTGTCGGGCACGTGTGGAACTGGTTCTTGATTAGGAGGTGGCACCACTTTGCTGGAAAAGTATCAAATGACCTGCCATTTAATGAAGACTTTAATGTTTTCTATTGCACACCTTCCTACTTGGCACAGCCTTTCTTATGTTGTGGGTCATGGTCATAAGTATTTAATTGTCATATAAATGTCACTGTATTTAACTGTCAGTTTTGCTACACGCTGCCTAAAATAGTCAATAAAGAAAATTACTAATGTACTATCATGTATTGTCCGTATTTTCCTAATAGATAATTCTAGCTCCATATTGCCACTGATTATCAGAGGCACAGAGATGTTGCTGTTTGGTGAGTTTTTGTGTTTCTTCCCATGTTTACTGAGCATTTGCTCAAGTAGGAGTAATTGGATTTCTCTCTGTAATACTATAAGGTTTATTTAAAGTGCCTCAGGGTGATATCTGTTTTTTTTTGGGTGCTATAAAAATTCCTTATGAATAAAATTGAATAGATTTGTAGTGGGAAGTTTTTGCAGATGGCAGACAAGCAACATTTGTTGCCTGAAACTGTCAGCACTTGCTGAATAAACTGCTTTTCCCATCATTAATTTGCATATATCCTATTATATAGCACAGTCACATAAAACATTGTAACAATAAACTTTTAATCATTAAAATAAATGTCTACACGATGATAACACCTGCCACATGTGTAATTACGCCTCATTCATCTGTGTCTTGTCAATTTGAAAGAAAAGCAGGAAAAACGTTTGTTTAATACAAAAAATTAAGAACCGTTTTGGCTGATATCTGTGCATTTACACTAGATTAGATTTTTAATTGGCATTGTGTGTTATTGCTTTTTCAGTTTCAGAGACTTTATAATCAGTGCTTTCATTTTAAATATATAAAAATCTAATTAAATATGAACAAAGTGTTTAATTCATATCAGTTTGCTGCGATATCGTCTGACGTTTTACTTATAGTCCACAAGATAACACATGTTTTCACCAGTGGGGAAAAAAAATCACAAATCAGGTTTTGTGTTGGTGCAGCTCTGTTCACTCACTCAACAACTGGAACTCCAAACATCAGTAGCTACATCTGAATGATGTATTACATCCCAAAATATCAATATCAATGTGACTCATTGACTAAAGTGAATTCTGAAGATTGTGACGTACCTGCGATGCGTGAAACACTCTTAGCTTTTGAATCCATTCAACAAACTGACAGGCAACAGTCCGCTATCCAGAATAATATTTATTGCTTTTTGAAGATATTACTCTTTTTCTTCTTTTTGCACTTTCCATTTTTCCTCTTTACAGTAAAACAAAGAAAGTTGACAGGTAAAACCACTGCATTGTCATTTCTGGATGTGTACACACACATACACACACAAGGAAACAGTATTTACAGCTGTTAGTGTTCTTCCTGTGGAGGCGACTGGAGGCCTTTCCTGCAGCAACTCAACAAACATAGAGTCTTACATTAACTTTACAATAGAGCTTTCACAACTAATCGGTATACCGCCACTGTTTGACAAACCATAGGCATAAAGGCTATGAAACTGTACAATATGGTTCACTGTTCAGTCCGGGCTCATAAACTGGGCTGTATAAATAAAGGGTGTTGGTCTGGTTGATCTGGGGAGAGCAAAGGTACATATTTTTTTTGTAAGTATTTTTTTTTCCCACTGTTTAGTGTCCTCAAGCAAAACAAATTGCTCTGCTGCTGGCATGGACAAAAAGAATCGATCGAAAAATAATCAAAACAGATTTTGGGGGGAGGATTTAAAGAAGAAAATGCAAAGACCAATATTATTCACATTAGACTAATTACAGTACAGGTACATCGGGTGAATGCTAACTAGAAAAATAAGTCTACCGGCATGTTTTTGAACCCAAAGGGTTTGTACACTGGGCATCTGGCAAAGAAAAAAAGGGGAAAAAAATGACCAAAGGGCACAATTAACTGGGGTTGAGGAAATCAGAGACAAATCCCAGTGTGACATCTGTCCTCAAAGTAGAAAAAAAATCTTCAGAGTGCAGCTCTTCTGCCATTAATAATTTAAATTTTGATACACCTAAGCTTATAATTTTCCAACATGTTTAAATACTGAATTAAATCACAACAATACAGCTAAATCTTATCATAGTGAATTATAATTAAATGTCATGTACACCATTATTAAAATATATACACAGAAATATTCATACAAATTCTAGATTGGTCCAGCTCCCTCTGCTCTCTTTTTCTTTCCTGTTAGAAAATGTGCACCAAGACAAAGTAAATACGCACAGACAGTCACAGTTAGCACTATTGAACAAATGGATTTTTTTTTTACCATTTAAATTAACCCACAATAAACAATATATCTATATATTTTTCAAAAAGTGCAAAATGAACTTAGGGCAGTAGCTTCACTCACAATTGCAGAGGAGTTCCTTGAAAGAGACGTTGAGTGAAAGGACCACTAGGTGGCAGCATTTGACCATGTCTTAAAAGCCGTTCTAATTATTTTGAATCTAAATCTGTAGAATTACAGGACAAATCTGTAAAATTGGATCGATCTGAGCATCATTTGTTGTTCTGTTAGTTTAGGGATGTTGTTTGTTAATGTTTGTCAAGGCAGGCATTGCAAGTGTTGTAATTTCCCACCTCGATGCCTTCTTTCGTAGCTCGGCTGCAGACAGCAAATTGTAGCCTTCTGCTGGCAATGCATAAAGCAAGTCTACAAACCATTTGGTGTGAGAGATCAAAATAAAAAGGACAAGACAGCCGACACTCTAAAAACTGTACACCCTGTATATTCTAAGATGGATGAATCAGTAGTGTAATGGGCTGCTGGCAAGTTCAAACCTTGCACAGCAGGCAGGAAAAGAGCAGTTTTAGAAGTAAAAGAAGTTAACTGCCTTTCTTGGAAAAGGGTTTGAAAAGATCTGATGATTTAAAGTGAAACAATAGTCTCAGTGAAACAAAAGGAGAGAAGAAGAGAGTTATCAGAGCATAGACTGGCAAAGATGGTGGACACATCAGAAAATGTCTTAGCTGTGTATCAGTTTGAGAGTCTCTGGCTCCCTGTGTCTTTCATGCAGAGCCATGGAAGGCGAAAGCGATGGCGGCAGAGATGGGGGAGGAGGAGTAATGGGCATCAAGCTCTTGAGTGGATGTGGGGAAACTGGTGGAGGAAGAGAGGAGATGGGAGGCAACACGCTCCCTTTCTTCCCATCTAACACAAGCTGTGATCGGTTCGCATGGCTGGATTCCTTCCCGATGCCAAATTCATGCTCATTTTCGTTCTCCGAGCTGCAGTCACTCAGATCTGTTATCTCCAGGTCCGAGTCTGACTCTGGGTCCTGCTTCACCCCTCCTCTCCTCTCTGTGGGGCTCTGCCGGTCTGTCCCGGTCCCGGCTCCCAAGGTCACCGCTCCCAGGCCCAAACTCAGCCCCATACTCGGAGGATTGGGCTCCACCCTTTCTCCCAGTGTCGCCCCGTTGCCAATGTCTGTCCGAGCCATCGACAGGCCCTGGTAGGGTGGCAGGCAGAGTCTGGCTGGCTGACCACCTGCTGTGCCGTTTGTCCCGGCAGTTTGCCCCGCTGCTCCCCTGTCACCCCCAGCTGCCTCCCCAGGCGGGAGCAGGGAGGAGAAGGGGTGAGGCAGCTGCGAAAGGCTGCTTTGCAAGGGGTTGGGATAAAACTGGGAGGGATAGAGGGAGCCAGGGGGCAGTTTGGGGCAGTTGTTGAGAGAGAAGGCCCCTGGGAGGTAGGGGTTGAAGCCCCAGGGGTAGTCAAAGGGTGGGTTGCGAGGGTACGGGCCCAGCAGGGACGGGGGTTTTGAATAGCATGGGGCACCTAGGACAGAGAAAATCCAGAGATGGAGGTTAGCTCTCAGAAGGGGCAAAGGTTTCCTGACATACAACATCCAAGAATGTTCACTAATTATAGTCAGCGGTATTAGCAATTCTAATCAGGAGCCATGGGGGCTAATTCTGGCACGGCTGCTTTCAACACAAAACCCGATGGTTCGTTTATGCATGCCAGTACAGCGTAGCGCACCCACTTCACTCTGCTGCAAAGCAGATGTGAACACAAAGATTCGACACTGTAGTGAAAAACAATTAAGAGGAGTTCCTGTCTTCTAAATGGCTTATTGCTGCTTTAATGCCTCGTTTTGGACGCCGCATCACTACAGTGGAGACAGTCACACTGTTGAAAACTCTCTGTGAGGAATAACGTTGATATCTTGTCCCCGAGATGTTCTGACATGTCATTTTAAATTAAGCAAAAACACTTATGGTGCAGTAAATCGTGGCGCGTATTTGGATTCGGCTCCTTGTAAGCATCGCTTGATAACAGCGAGACGGGGGCAAATTTGAGGTGATGCTGGAATTCAATTTTAATGAACAAACAAAAGCATTGCCTCTCAACCTACTCTACTTCCTTCCAAATGACAACCAACTCAAAGATTCTCTCTCTGCTGCACTCTCCACCTCTCTCCCAGCCTTCCTCACTCCCTTTTTCTCTTTCACTCCGTTATTTACTATGCAGGGCTAATTTGACAGTGGTGAAGTCTCTGCGTGCTGGGCCAGGAGTAGCTGGCAGACACATGAATATTGAATCAGTCAGGCAGGCCTCACTTGCTTATGAAAACACAGTAATGGGCGCCCACAGGCCACAAACTGAAGCCTGCACCCTCAATTAGGGCCTTCCTGCCTGGGAAGGGATTAGGACAGCGGGGACACATGGGAGGGAAAGGAGGGTGAGAAGGGAAGAAGGGGGGAATAGGACCTGAGGACAAACAGAGTAGGGAGGAGGGAGAGAGGGCGCTGCTTCTGTGATGAGAATTGTATCTGTGTGTGAGTACATCTGTTTACCCACCACCTCTTGAGCTTTGCGGATTCGTATACATTCTTATGCACGTATAGCATCCAGAAATTGCAAACAAAAGCATTTAGGCTTGTGTGCCATCCGTCAAGCAGATAATGACAATTCCGTGCAGCGTTAGTTGATGCTTGCTCGCTGAGATAGAAGCGGACACATGTGAACATCTGAAAAAGTGGATGATTTCTCGAGCCTTTGACTTGTATCTCACTACAGCTGACATGCATAATTTACAAGCTAACCTGGCCTATCTCACCTGGAGCATAGTCTCACTGCAGGCTGCTATGGGACAGCCATCTCTCTTATTTCCTTTAACAATAAATGCTCATGCCTCACTATATCCTCATTTCTCTCTCTGCTCTCCTTTTCTGCTACCTTCTCCTCCTCCCTTTGTCTGTACACTGCCAATCACACACACATTCTATATGAGCATATTTTGCTTCACGTAACAGAGGAAGACCAGCTCTTATTTGACTAACTTAACTTGTCGTTCTCTCTGCTCACCTGAACTTAGAAAAGGAAAGGAGTCCAGTCTCAGTTTGTCCCCGTCGGGTCCTGGTGCCGTGGTGCCCCGATCAAATAGGGACGTTCCCCTGCTGGTGTCAGGCAAACGAGGAAACAAGGACTGTATGGCCTGAGTGGCAGAAAGAGACACAAAGCAGAGAGTGGAAAAGGAGGTTAGAGATAAGTTTGCACCATGAAATAATTTTTTTTTTTTTTTTTAAAAAAAGCTTTTATACGGAAAACATTTTTCTACAAATCTCCCCTATTGTTGTTCCTACCCTCTGCG
>VOQJ01034227.1:1843-18942 GCA_015052665.1 Apistogramma diplotaenia | reverse complement strand
TTTTTTTTTTTTTTTTTTGAATATTTACACCCATTTGATCACTTAGTCGGGCATGCAGATGCATTTATATATAAACACTTACACTATTCAAATATGTGCCAATTAGGTTTGGGACTATTTTACTAATCCATTCCTTAGCCACAGTTTACGGGAGGGTGGGGGGGGCATTTCACACACAAGCCACAGTCGCTATGATTGTGTGGTACAAGTGCACACCACCTTGGTGCCTGCTGTTTTTTGTTGTTTTCTTTAATTAAAAGCAAATTATCCTTGCGTGCTAGTCTAGTTTTAACACACTGCAAAATATCTGACTAGGGAACATTAATTCCCATCTCTTTTGCCATTTGGTAGTCTAGTCAAGTAATCTATTTGATAGACTAAGCCTAGTCAAAGACAAGTGTATTTATTGACCTATTTATTTTTCTGCTTGAAGATGACTTATTCAACTTATTTTAGTTGTTGCATAATAAACATGTTCAATTTAAGTCAGTTTCACATATGTGCAAGTAATCCCAGTAAACCAAAAGCTCAGATTTCAAAACTCTAAATGAAAGTTTAGGGGGGGTTTTTTTGTTTATCTTTTGCTTTTCACAGCTTCTCTTTGCAAGGGGCAGCCAATCAGAAAAGTGAGTAAAACAAATATAATAAAAAGCTAAAAATACGGGGCTGAAAATGAGCAAAATAGATCAACTTTAAACTTTGTTCATAATTTGAAGGAGACGTTTAGATTATGGGAAAGGTGCCAAAAGACTCAGGACAGAAAATAAAAACTAAATATCAGCTGTAATTTAAAAGGAAGTCTCGTTCGTGTAGTGGAAGGAAGGCTGAGAACAGTGGGAAGTCCTGGTCGTTCGCTGCTGGCTTAAATGAAGTCGTGTGTTTTGTGGACAATTTTAACTGTTGTGAACAAAGCGCTGAGGTCGGAAGGTTCGTTTAGATTAATTGTCAACAGTGACAGTAATGATGTGTATTATGTCACTGTTCAATACCTTGATACATTTGGTCGGTTTGGTTATAATAAAGGCCACACCGCTGTTACTTGAGTAAAGTGATTTCACTTAAGGGCTACTGTCAGTGCAACAGGGCTGGATCATTTCACATGGAGTTCATTCCAGAGAAAGTGTGGAGTCAAAACAGCTGTTCACAAGTTGTGATTTCAGGTATTTTATCCAAGGTGATGGTACTTTGTACAGACATTTGCTTCTCGAATCTGTAAAAAGTCTACTTTCTTGTTGCTTTGACTGTTTGGTAGTTCAGAAGAGAACAATTTTTGCTGCTCACACTGGTCCATAAGTACCGGTGAGATACATTAGTGCCAAAAGGAAACAGGTCCATGTGGCCACAATGTGTCCATGTGTTTTGATTGTATAGGGGGGTTATTTTCCCCCACCATTTTCTCATCTAAGGATCTAGTGTTGCTTGTTGTAGATACCGGTGACCGATCAGCAGTATTTTCACTCGGAGGAATAAAGGTGGGAAAACGATTATAAACCGGATTTCATGGAACTCACTACCGGCAGTCATCTGCATATTACTGCTGTTATGGTGGAGTTCGGCAAAAACAACCCAATTATTATTACTTTTAAATCAAACTGCTGCTTTTGGACAGTCCAGTCCTCACGTCAAACAACGCTAAAGTGTTATTTTGTAGGATTTAAAGGCTGGCGTGGACGTCCCGGTCCACAGGCATGCAGAATTTGAAGTTCTGTGCAGTTTTCCTCACACTTTAAAATATTGTCTTCCACTTCTCTCCAGTCATACTTGGCACAATAATGACTATTAAATAATGTAATAATTATTGGGCTGTTTGGACTTTAAAGGTAATTGTGGATATTAGCCACTTTAATACTATAATACTACAGTAGGTATCTTCTCACTGTCAGTTATATGTATGCAAATGCTGTATTTTGAGTGCTATTATTACAGCTGGAGTGTTCCCATTTACCTCCTTTAAAAAATAGTGAAGGAATTCATATGTGACTTTTTATTTATTAATTTTTTAAATGTTAGGCACACTTGTAGTGTCACAATTTGCCTGCAGGACTCAACCTGAGTTACTCAGTAATGAATCTGAGTTATACCTTTTGGTATATTTGTTTTTCTACGCGTTGAGCTTGAGCACAACCGTTCACCACAATGAGCCCGATTAGCTGACTGAATGTTGCTATTATCTCAAACATTTCCATATTCTTTGTCATGTATTCAAAGTGCATCTATTTTAGTGTTTTTTTTTTTTCCCTGCTTGTGGCGTTTAGGAGGTATTACCATTAAAAGGTGTGTTTTGGAACGATTAGAATTTATAAAACTATGTCACCTCTCTAAAGTCGGACTCCAGCAAAGAAGATTTTGTAGCTTGTAGTATCCTCGATGGAGCTTTTGTTAAAAAAAAACAAAAAAAGAACATGAAAAATGGTCAAATGTCCTTCAGTTTATGTTGGACAGGCGACTTGAAACTTGACCACACTGACTTTGGCAGGCAGACTGTACCAAATCACTGAGTTTTCTTTGTTTTTGACCAGTTAACACTGAAAGGCAGCCATGAATGCCATTTTCATTTCTTATCTAATTCTCCTGTGCTTTCACTTGTAACCGTGTGTTTTAATCTTATATATCCAATGCCTGTTGATACAGTATATTTAATCTATAATATGTTGTGCCTTTTTAAAGCTATAATCAATAAGTGTGATACTTTTTTTTTCTTTTTTTTTTTGGACATATGCTAGTTCATTCACTCTCAGAAATCTTGAATTTGGAAACTTGTCAAATGCAGTAGCACTTAGCAATTAACAGCCAATTTTTGTCCCAAACTGTTTGTTTGTGTTTTATGTAAGTGGAATTGCATATTTAATTGAAAATAAATCAGTTTTTAAACAAAGAAACGCTTGTCCTTGTTTCTTTTTCACTGAACTTGTTTTAACAATGCAGACTAATTGGATGCCTCCCAAATTTGACAAAGATAAAAGAAAATTCATAAAGAAAAAGACAAGTTTCTGAGTGAAAGAACTAGCAGTGCTCTCTTTAGTTTGTCAGCAGCTATTAATGCGCTGCTGATGGTGGGATATTGTAGATGAAAGCCTTTACAGCAGTGAAGTACACATTCATATGTGCTTTGTGAAAGCCTGTCCTAATTATTGTCATTGTATTTCAGCTCATGTGAGGTTGCTAAATGAGTTAATTAGATGCTGCAGTCTTTTGACGCCCCTGTCAGCACAATCAGATTATCTTATTTTAATTAAACCAACTGCAGACATTGTTTCTAACACTTAAAAAGCTGTCAGCAGGACAGCAAGTGCAGTTTGCTTTCTGTTTGTTGCCTCACACAAAAGAGGAGTAAAAGCCTATGCTCTCTCTCTGTGCCTTAGGGTCCCAGGCACCTTTGGGGGCGGGGTTTGGAAACCCCTTTGCCTCGGCATTGGGCACTAGCTTGGGCTCTTCTACCCTGGGAGGTATTACCTCTGCCTTTTTTAAAAATTAATATTTTCTGTTTTTTGCTAGTCCCCTGCACACTTTGCCATTTCCCTGATATGACCTGGTGGTTAACTCAAAGTGGCTTTTTATTTATTTATTTTTTTTTTGTTGGAGGTTTTTTTTTGAGTTTTTGGTTGTATGACAGACTAAGTAGCTGGTGTGTATGTGTCTGAGAGAGTGGTGTGGTCAGAGCACGGCTGTTTTTTCTTTTCTGTTCTGCCTTATTGCAAAGAGTCAAGTGCGTTCACACCACGAGAAAACTGCAAACCTAACTTGGTAAACAGTTTTACGCAGCTATGGTAGTGAAACACCGGTGTTAACGCAACAGGCACATCAAATTGCAAATCTGTTTGACAGTGTGGAAGCAAGTGGTCTGAGCGCACTCAGTCTGTTTTCTCAAAGTTTGGGTGTTTGGCAAAATCTGCCATTTCTCTCCCTTTGGCCTTTGCTTTGTGGTGTACTGAGAGTCCTTTTTGATTCTGCAGTATTTGGTCTGGAGTTAAGCTGAGCTGTGCTCTGTGGATTAGTTTGTGGCTTTTTCTTTTTTTCTTTATTTTTTTTTGCTTGCTTTTGTCTGCTAATGCCTGCCAGTGTGTAACTCCTGAGGCACTGCTTGTTTTTGTATCAAGTGTAGGCTGTGTGTGCTCAGACCAGTCTGACTCCCGTGTCGCTCTCTCCCACAGGTTTTGGTGGTGGGCCAGGATTTGGTGGGGTGGGGACTGGGGGGTCTTCTTTTGCCTTCTCTTCCACCAGTAAGCCCACAGGAGGCAGTCTGAGTGCAGGTACATACATGCCGTATATAGCACCTTAACACCAGTCCCCGAAATATGACAGCAACACAGAACAACAGCACAGCTTTGCAATGTGTATGAAAGTACTTCCTGAATTGTGAAAGTACTCTGAGCTGTAACTGTGTCTCATCAGTGTAATGTAAATGGCATTGCTATAGGATAAACATATTTCCATATTTAAAAGTTGCTATGAGCGTCACAGTGTGTAAAAACAATGTTTCTTTGACAAGTAGGCTTATACATAGGCTTACAGACCTTCTACATACAGTTAGTGTGCTGGGGTTTTAAACTAGGATGACATAATGCTTTATACAAGCATCTGAGCTTCCTTCTTCTAACACTGTCTGTATTGATGTTTTCTCGTATTTGACCTTTTCCCGTTCCTTCTCTTGCTTTACTAGGTTTTGGCAGCACCAACAGCTCAGGCTTCAACTTCAGCAACCCCGGCATCAACCCGTCTGTCGGCCTGACGTTTGGCGTGTCTAACCCACCTACTGGAGGCTTTGGCACAGGAACACCCCTACTCCAGCTCAAGAAGCCGCCAGCTGGTAACAAAAGGGGCAAAAGATAGAAACAGGAAACAATAAAACCATGTGTCTGAGCAGCTGACCAGCTTTGGGTGTGTAGCAAGTACCTGATCTCCCAAAAGCCTAAAAGACAGTGCTAAAATGATCATTATCCAACTAGTACCGAGGAAATGTAAATTTGAGGAATATGTCAGGGAAGCGATTGAGCTTTAAAGCAACACTGGATGGCCATTTATATCATCTGGAGCCATTTGCTCAAGTCTGAACGGTAACATTTGTCACGCTTTGTTCTGAAGTGTCCGGTGTTCTACGTACATTTGAGTCCTTTTGAATTCCCCCACATTCACATTTTCTTGTTGGATCCAGCTCAGCAGGGATTAGACTACTTGGTCCAGACATTGGAATTGAAGTGCACGAGCGAGTCTTTTTAGCAGTGATCAGTGCTGCTCTTGGTAAGGAGCGAGGACCCAAATCAGTACAGTAGCATGTAGAGACGGAATAAAATAGTTTATATACTTTTAAGCATGGATTGACTCATTTGCATCGCTTCCGAATGTTTTCTGCTCAGTATGGTCTGTGGTGCTACAATGCTTTTGGGAATGCTGGATCACTTACAAATTGCTCAGTTACCTGTGAGGAATTGCTTAAGCCAGAATATTTTACAAGACAGACATGTTTTTTTTACACTTTGAAATGGATAGTCTGGTTCTGTTGTGCTCCACGAACTATCAGTCACAGAAATGCACTTGAGCGCTTCCCAAATTGTCACATGGCCCGAGGTTCGTCCAGGAAAGGTTAAGACGAGGTAAAGGGAAAGAGGCTTACGGGGTAATATTTGGTTGGGAATAGCAGAGTTCCTGTCGGAAAGTATCAAGGGGAGGGTATATTCTGATCCTAGATAGTTTTATAGGCACAGGAATGTCCAGGGTGGGTTTTATTATCTTTTCTTTTTGAGAAGCACAGTTTTATTTTTATATCAAGTAGAGAAAGACATGAGATTTGAAAGGGGTCAAAGGGGACTAGAACCATGAGCTAGTCCATTATCTAGCTCACATAACCTGTGTTGTTTTTCTTGCTACTGTCCATCTTCATTTATTAATTACTTTCAGACATTTTTTTTTTTTTTGCCCCTGTGTACTATTGCAAGAACGTGAGATAAGAAACGCTGTGCTCTCTGTATTACATGACGCCTCATTAGATGTTAAGTTGGTTGAATATGAAAGGGATTTCATATGCATATTGTACCTGCTCAATTTCTACATGTGCTAGAACAAATTTGCACTTTTCAGTGTATGTGACCTGACAGTGAATCGTGTGAATGTGCATGTGTTTCTGTCGCACAAGTATGGAATCGTCTCTCTGGTTTAATCCTGTTTCTTTTGAGTATCAGGGCTGGTCGGGGTTGGATATTCTGCTTTTTTAAAACTGTCCATGTTGTACTATTATTTTCTAATCACAGTCTGTGGAATCCTGTATTTTCTAGAAGCTGTTTAATAATAAAATCTTCAATATGATGTTTTGCCTGTTTATGGCATCACTTCAATAAATGTGTGTTGACACAGAAAGGCCTTGTGATTATTACGCTGCATGTCACCTGCTTTGCAGCTGCTCTCCCTGTTTATAATATATTTCCAAGACATTGCACAAAGCTTTGTTAACCTGGAATGTTCGTGACAGTATGACAGTACTCAGACACATCTTTTGAAATTTAATATGTCAATTACATTTTATTTATACAGTGGCAAATTACAACAAACAGTCACCTTAGGGTGCTTTATGTTCTAAGTTGAAGACCCTACAATAATTACAGAGTGCAAAAATCACAACAGGCTTCCATGAGCAAGCACTTGGCAACAGTGGGAAGGAAAAACTCCCTTTTAACAGGAAGAAACCTCCAGGAGAGCCAGACACACTGTGCCAAGAGAGCTAGAGATTAATTAAGTGCATTGTTCTATAAATGGTGGAAATAGGTGCAGCAGGTGAAGAAATACATGAATTAACTTTTCAACATCACCCATTGAGACAAGATGTTTCTAGTTATAGTATAAGTATAATTATTCCAGAGTAGGTGTCTGGTTAGACACCATTTGTGGATTTGTATAGCCAAGCCCGATTACCTCAGTTCTGTCTCCCATTTAAAAGCAGTGAATTAGAGGTCATCCAGGCCTTTATGTCTATAAGACATTCCTGCAGGTTAATAAATTGGAGTGTCATCTGGCTTTATGCATAGATCAAGATGCATAGCTATGAAAATGTATGTTATGCCTTCTACCAAATGAGTGTAAATAGAATTGGTCCCAATACAGAACCCTGTGGAGCTTCGTAATTAACCTTAGTGTGTGAAGAAGACTCCCCATTTACATGAGCAAATTAGAGTCTGTTAGATAAACATGATTCAATCCACTGCAGGGCAGTACCTTTAATACCTATGGAATACGTGGTCTCTATATTATAGTCAACAGCATTCAATGCTGTACTGAGGCCCAAAGGACAAGCACAGAGATGAGTCCACTGTCAGGCCATGAGAAGATCATTGTAACGCCAACTAATGCTGTTTCTGTACTGTGATGAATTCTGAATCCTGACCAAAACTCTTTAAATAAACCCTTGACTAGTTAGCTGGTTTGCAACGACTCTGAGAGGAAAGGAAGATTGGAGATTGGCCTATAATTAGCTAATGTCCTTAAGGGTCAAGTAATGTCTTTAAGTAGTAGTTTAATTACTGCCACCTTAAAAGCATGTGGAACAAAGGCCATCAATAGAGACTGATCATATTTAAAATTGAAGCATTGATTAATGGTAGGACTTCTTTGAACAGTCTTGTAGGAACGGGGTCTAACTCTGAAAGATCATTCGGAGACACAGTCTAAATAAATATCAATAGTATTGAAAGTAGCTGCAAAATGGTTAAAATTTCATTACTAGTTAAGGTTAAGGCTGACTCTTTGTCAGCCTGGCAACAGACACCAGGGTACGAACAGTATCAGAGGAGGGAAACCATCCTCCATGTTTTAGAGAGGGTGTATGATGCACAGGAAGCACTGAACACAGCTGTACTCGATGAAGCCTGTTGTAGCTGGAAGGCCTTTTAATTATTTGCCAACTGTAAATGCAAACTGCAGAGGTGCCTGCTGCTCCTGCACCAGTTACACCACTGCCTCCACCACCAACCAGAAGAAGATTATCTTGTGATATAATATTCTAACTGTGTCCCTGTGTCAAGCTGACCTCATTAAGTGAAAAGCTCCATACTGTCATTTTATGTCTCCATGTAACGTCTCAGATGTACCACACGTTTTCTTTTATTACAGGGTGACAGTATTTATTATGGTGACAGTAAACCACAGTTGACCAGGTCGGTTCTTATATTAACAAACTGAAGAGTCAGAATAACTTTAACACTTCAGAGTTTTAATCAGCTGTTGTTGAAATCACAACTCATCCGACCAGACTGAAGTAAAACCAGACGTGTGATTGATAAATACTGAAATCCCAACAGGCAATGGAGCAGCTGGTGGCTCAGCTCACACTCCAGCTCCTCCTTCCAAGCTCTGCACCTTGGACAAGAACTCAGGGGACAGCTGCAAAACCCTCCTGTGATGACCTCAGGGGAGATTATGTGCCAGATCTTGAGATTACTAGAAGCTGCAGCCGCTTTCTGACCCTCCGGAGATTTTGTTTCCCTCCTTCAAAATGCCTCACAAAACAAACAAAATGGTAGGACTGAACCCACTCAGTGGAAACAAAACTGTTCAGCTAGCAGTAGCACCTAGTTTTAGTTATGTGGTGGTAGTTTTAATCAGTTCAGTCACATGACAAACTGCCAGCTTGTCAATATGGACACAGTATGTGTTAGCTTCTTAGTCGAATGCTGTCAAATAACTGTTATTGAAACTTGAGAATGATGAGACTGATGCGCTTGTCCTTTTGCACAGTTGGAATTAGTATACAGTGTTGCATGAAATCTAAAGTTTCATGGAATTGTCATCATTAATTCATTAAAGTAATCAACAGCTCCAAACTTAATGAGATATACACATCAATAAATCAACAGTGATATATTCATATGATTCTGAAAAGAGTCACTCTACAACGTGTGCACCATCCTACTCAAATCCCACTCACCACCGCCTCCTTGTTGTTTCTGCCCCTGCCTTACAGTCATCTCATTTCATATTCTCCAAGTGGTTGAAGAATAGCTGCTACATTCCCTAAAAATAAAACTAATATCCCCCCTCCAACAAGAACAACAGCAAAACAAACAAATAAACAAACAAATTATAAACAAAATTTTATATTCAAAATTATAAATATTTAAACAATAACGTTATTTTCTTCAAATGTGAATGCTACTCTACAGCACAGGTGTGCTGACACTCTGTGTAGGGCGTCTTTTTCATTTTCTGAATGGGCACCACTTTATTCACCAGATGGTACAGTCTGTAGTCCATCCTTATCGGCAGAAGGTGGCGGTAACGCACTCCTCGTGGGGTTCTCATCCTCACAGGAAAAAGAAGAAGAGCGCCGTTGCTATGCGACGATAAATAATAAGCTAGCAGTTCGTATTTCAGACCATCTTTCGGTGAGTTTCTGTTCTACTTTTGTTCATATTCATAAATCCATGGAACGTTACAGTTTTAAAAATCATGTAATAATTTAGTGAACGTTAAACAATACAGCTGAGCAAAGGAGAAGGTGAAATCTGGTAGAATTTTTTTACTGGATTGCTTTCAGTTGAAATTAGACATGGAGAATTGCTACCTCAGGAAATTAAGGTACTCAAATCTGATATTGTGTCATTAAGATGTTTTATATAGCGAGCTGTGGTTAGAAGTTTACATCAATCATCATGGGCATGGACTCTTTTTTTCCCCCATGGTTGGAATGTACAGCGAACGTCTTTAATGATAATAAAATGATAATGATAATATTTGGCTAAATGTCTCTTATCAAGTTGCACCTCGACCTGGTAGCCATCAGCAAGCTTCTGGCATAATTCTGACCACTCTTCTTGGCAGGTTTTGTAGAGGTCATTTAAATTAGTTGCTTTCTTGGCAGAAATCCACCTTTTGAGCATAGTGCACAGTTTTTCAATAGAGTTGAGGCTGTAGCTTTTAGAAGGCGATTCCAGAAGTTTAACGTTAGCCTGCTTTATTCATTATGATACTAGTTTGATGTGTGTTTGGGATTGTCCAAGTTTAAACCTTCAAGACGCCGATTTGAGGTTAAGGTAAAGAATTTGGAGGTAGTCCTTCTTTGTTATGCCATGCACTTTGTGCAGTGTACTAGGACCACTGGCTGCAAAACAGCCCCAGATCATGATGCTACCACCATGCTTGACCTAATTCTCGTTGTGCACTGTATAATGATTCCAACCATGGAAAAAGAACAGTTCAAAGAAATCATTAAATGCCCAAAGTTACCAAGGCATTCATGCACATGAATCAGCACAAGAGTCTCTAAATATTAATTTCTTTCTCCATTACTTCCTGAATAAAATACGTTGAACTTTGCAGATTTGTCAGCTACACATCCATGATGTGAATCTCAAAGTTGTTCTATTGGATTTAGATGTGGTCGCTGTGGGGGCCATTTGAGTGCAGTGAATTTAATGTCATCTTCAAGAAACCAGTTTGTCAACAATTATAAAGTACAGTATAAAGACATGATATTTAAAATATCATTTCACATTTGACCTCTTACCTCTCCCTCAAGGTCAATAGATTTTGCTGACGATCAAAGTGATAATAATGCTATATAGAGCTTTTTAAATGTCATATTACTTTTGACCTCTGACCTCTTTTTCGAGGTCATATAAGGTCAAAGTTTCACATAATGTCTGTTATTTTTAAAACTCTGCTTAAAATGATGCTGTCTTTGTTTGTATTGGCAACATTTAGGAAATCATACTGGTATATGGGGATTCTGAATATCGCATTTTAGTTTGCATTCAAATTTGACCTCTGATCTCACTTTTACTTTTCACATCTGTCGTTCTTTAAAGCTCACTCTAAAACGTGTACCATCTTTAAAGAAAGTATTGCTAAGAGAGCGAGAATGAGCTGTGTAATTAGTTTGAAATATACTGTAGTAAAATATATAATAAGCTCAATTTATTCATGTCTAGTCATTTACAAATCAAAGTCTGGCCATTCTCCTCTGACTTCTGGCATCAGCAAAGCAGAGAACTGCTGCTCACTGGATATTTTCTCCTTTTTGGACCAGTCCCTAGAGATGGCTGTGTGGGAAGATCCCAGTAGATCAGCAGTTTCTGAAATACTCAGACCAGCCTGTCTGGCACCAACAACCATGCCACATAAATCATCTCTCTTCATGATGCTCGTTTGAACTTCAACAGGTCTTCTTAACCGTGTCTACATGCATTGAGTTACTAATCTATGCAATTGATTGATCAGATATTTGTGTAACAAGCAGTTGAACGGGTAATAAAGTGTGTATATGCGGCTTTAAAGCTTACTTCTTTGAAACACACTGTGTTCATGAGCTTACATTAAAATTTCTGTCATACCTTAGAAATGTTTGGGGCACCATAAAATCATTTTTAGATTAATAATTTTTGTCATCAGTGTGGGTAGTTTTTAGTTGGGAGCTGTCATGTTTTTAATTTTCTCGTGGATCTGTTTTCCACTATTTCTTTTCAGCTAACTGGACATTATTGCATTGTTTATATTACAGCCATGCCTCTTCCAGACACATTGTACTGTGCCCAGCAAATCAACATCCCTCCCGGGCTGCCAGACATCCTTAAAAACTTCACCAAGGCAGCCATCCGAACCCAGCCAAAGGATTTGTTGCAGTGGTCTGCAGTGTAAGTCTTAACGTCTGCCAGTGATGGTTCGGGTAATAGGTAGGAATATGTGTAATTGTGTTTTATTCCAGTTTAATTCTCACAAATAGGGCCATAAACTGTCTCCAGGCTACATTACTGCAGGAAAAGGCAGGCCCTTTTCACCTGTGCATGTCTTATCTTTGCATTGACTCGCTGTAATTAGATCCCTGGGGCTTCCGTGTTAGTGCTGTGGTTAAACTATCTCACTGTCTCCAGTGATGAAAAAACATGCTAAAAGCACCAGATGAAACTGAAACATTCATGTTATTTTGTTTCACTTCACCTCTAAGGGCTGTCACATCCTCTGCTGTTTTATTGACCCGTCTAGCTCGGCTTTGTTTATAGCAAAAGACAATAAAGTGAGTCATGCAGCGAAGCGAAAAACAAATCAAGCGTCTCCTGGGTGATGAGATGTTTATGTTATTAAAGTAATACTTGGCTCTGTTTCCTTTCAAAGATGCTGAAAGTCTCGCTGCCTGTAAAGTCATTCATTTCTTTCAATAATTAAGTAAGAAATGCCACCATATGGCTGGGAAACGTCTCACAAACAAATGCAAAAAAAAGGAAAGACACAATGATTTACTGAGCTGACGGTGCCCATAAATCAGACTTAATGTCACTCACTGTCTCACTTAACATGCTCTGTTTTTATCACTTAATTTGAATGGCATGCTCAGGATGCTTGGGGGCAAATGAATTTCCAAAAGGGTAATGCCGAGCCCCGTGTTATATATTTATATGTGTGCTAAAAAGTGTGTCCTCTCCCAGATACTTCAGTGCACTGTCTAATGGAGAGTGTCTGCCTGTCAAGGATAGGCTGGAGATGACTGTCGCCACCCAGAAGACAGACACCGGGCTGACTCCAGGCCTTCTGAAGGTCCTCCACAAACAGGTATTTTCTCAACATCTCTCAAATCGAGTCCCAGTGTTGCTAAATGAAGAAATAAATGCATTTACTGTATTGCATAGCTGCCATTGTAAGTTACTGTTTTGCTTTTATGAGTATAATTATAACTTCCATTGGGTTTAATATCCAACTTTGATTGCTCTTCTTTTCTTTTATGTGTGTTTTTATGTGCGTGTGTCTCCATATTGCAGCGATGGTTCCCACGTGGGTCGTTAAAGTTTCATATTGTTTTAAATCCATTTTATCTCACCTGGGCTATTTACTGGCATCTTGGTGTGGTGGATTCATTAAAAGAACTGAATAATTAATATTTAGAACACATAAGCCAACGCTTAAGCAACGGTGTGAGAATGCGGCTCTCTTGCTGTCTCGAGTTATTCGTTTTGTAACAGTTTTAAATGCATTTGCAGCAGCGGATCTGAAACAAATCAAGAAAAACTGAATGCACAACAAAATGCAGAAGTGTGTCATTGTTTGGGATAATAATGTAGGTTTTAAGCTCCTGAACATGTCTGCCATGGATTTGGATTAAAGCCCACTTCTTGCAGTGTGCATCAGTCTTTGCTGTTGTTAATGTCATGGCTCTGCACATATGAAAGTGTAGAGTAAAGGAAAGAGATCATAAGTAAACGCAGCTACAAAACCTGCCATTATTTGAGGAAGTGAGATTAATTTCAGGTTTTATCTAGTAAAACGAATAACTCGATTTTTTTCCCTAAAGTCTTCCAACCTCCATCGTTTCTTATCTTATCATAGCTGTCCCCCAAGAAAACATGCAGCAAAGAGGAACTGCAGACCAAATGGAAGGGTCTGTGTCTACCCCTGGCTCAGCTGGAGACCCTGCTGTCACTGGGCAGCTTTGGCTCAGATATTGACTGGATGGAGTTTTTTGCCCTGGGCTGCAGCGCTCTTGGAGGGGTGAGGTGTTACATAAGGCTGGGTATAAATGCAAATACGACTCTATATACTACTTCCTTTGAGCCTTAAAACCTGGTGTGAGGCCAAGCACAGCTGGAGATCCTCCAGCAGCACGCTCTAGTCTCCAGGTGTTAAGGCGAGATCCAGAAATTTGTAATGCAGTCTCCATCATCACGGTCCCATGGCTCCAAAACGGGCGACTGGAGAAATCCTTTGCCAACTATTTTGAATCTTTGCTGCTCTGTTAAGCCAAATGATTTTGTGCTTCAAAGATGCAGATAGAGCAGAAGTGACAGATCAAAGAGAATTTGTTTAAGCATGGAGAACTTTACAGAAGATAAGTTGGTGTCTGCGAAAGCAGACGCAGCTGAGCATTAACAGCATTATGTGCTCAGTGTTAGTAATTTGGATAGAATGCTGCTGCTGTTTTCAAGGCTGTTGAGCACTTTAGCCACATGGGGGCAGTCTTATTCTACATAGATTTAGCTGTCCGAGTTACCGTTTGTGCATGGAAGTGTGTTTGCGGTGTGCCTTGCTTAAATGGGATGTGACGGTAGACTAATGCTTTGTTTTTGTGAAAAATTTTTTTTCCCTCAGACCCTTATGAGTTCTCTTAAGTTTGCCTGTGAGATCCTAACAGAGGAGGAGATGGGAGGAGCCGCAAGGATCCCCTTCAACACCTTTACCAGACTCTACACTTACCTGGCTCACCTAGACGGGGACGTGCCACAGGACCAGATTGACAGCTTCCTCGGGAGTCTGAGACCACAAGTGTATGTGTCATTTTTGGATTTGTGCGTGCTTGTGTGCGTGTGTTTGTATGCGTGTGCTTTCTCCTTGATGTACAGCTGCCAGTCACACCACAAGCAGAATGGATGTAGTGGAAAATCGAGCTATTTTGTATGCATCACCCATTTTTTTTTTCAAACAGCATAATTACTTTCCTAATTTGAATTATTTCTTCAGCCCCAGCCAAATCTCTTTAAAAAAAAAAAAAGTATTTTACTCTTTTGTAATGCAGTCATGACTCTGGATGTGCTAAGCACTACTTTCGCTCTGTTGGCCCAACATTTCTGCCAGTCAGTGTCAGTTGGCTCAGAAGCACAGACAGTTTAAGCGCTAAGCCAGGTCCCACTACCCTCAGATAATGTTGTGAGATTGTGATGTTCAGTGTTGTGAAAATCCCCATGCTGCTGAGTAGAGCTGTTGCACTGATACACTGGTTTCTCTGCCCGACAGCAACAAGCAGAACGGCATGATTGAGGTTTCCAACTTCTACCCCAGCAGGAAGGCAGGGAAGCAGAGGCAGAAAGCAATGGAAGGAAAAATGAAGGAATAGGAGTAATGAAATGATGGTGCTCAATTAATAAATGGACTCGCTAATGCTCCATCAAGCACAGCTGTTGTTTCAGAAAGAAATTGGTCCCATTAATTGCTGGCATCAGCCACTGTGGCCGGTTATTCATCAGTGTCCGGCTGAATCAAGCTGCTATTATGTGTCAGGTTGGATTCTTTTAATGAGCAGCAAGGGAAGCACAAAGCTGCCATACACAAACTGTCAGGTAGAGTGTGTGCGTGCTTTTTATTTCCCACCCCCATATGACTCGGGTAGCCAAATTTCATTTATCATGCACACTACCTATCAGCTTGCAGCCTCGCCACATTTGGCCTCTGTGCCTGTGTCTGCATTTCGCCCAGCAGACCAAAAAAAGAGGAGCGTTAAGGAGATAGGCACTGACGACACAAGAGTGTAATTTTCAGCTTGTGTTATTCACTCCTCTGCGCGGCACAGTAAACAGACTCGTTGCACACACAGACACGGTTTTCACGCCAATGAGAAAGCGCACGCAATGACACGCCGGGCCACAGAAGCACACACACGGTTAAGTATTGCGCGCAGCCTCACCGAATTTCACCACAGAATTACACATTTAAACATAAAAAGACACAGTTTTATGTGTCAGTGTGAAAGGTCCAGAGACACAATATGACTCTTATTAACATATTTCCTCTCTTGCCTAAACACACACACACATACACACACACACAAACCTGTTACACTGGGCATATTTTATCAGGCAGGACAAGAAACAGGATCAGAGGGACACATTTTGCAGACACATTTGCCATTTGGTTGTAGGGGTAGAGGGTGCACACATGCATACGCACAGACTGTATCTTACCCCTTCCAGGATTGCAGCTGTGGTCAAGTCAAAGAAGACTGGAAGACAGACAGAACCCCTGATAGCTCGATAACTGCAGGCTCTCCCGTATGACACAGTGGAGAAGGAATTTTGTCAGCACTTCCAACAGTGATCTTTTTGTGCGACGCCCACATTAGAACTGAGTGAATGAGTGTGCTGTAAATAACTCAGCATTAACTCCAATCTACTCGAAATGCTTTTGTATTTGGAAAAAATTCAGATCTTCATTATATACCACATCATTCAGAGACCGTGAGGTTGGTGGATGTGGATGGCCCAACTGGAATTACAAGGTTAAATAGAAACAGGATTTTAAGATAAACGTTATATTGTATTCATTTACTAAAGCACAGGAACTTTTGTATATCAGTTGCATGGAAACAACAGACAAACTGTGTAGATTTTTGTGAAATGGCATCACACAGGCTAGTCCTGACTGCACTCATTTTTATGTGCATTATAACCCCGTCTAACGCCTCATTCTGACACCCTGTGGGGCTATGTGTATACTTCCTTTTTCCCTTGCTTGTGAGTTGGTACTTTCCACTGACCTGGGAATTACCCTTAATGCTGTTATTGTTACCGTTTACAATAAAACACTAGGCTGGAGACTGCGCGATCATTTGTGTATTTATTCATCTGCAGGCAAGCGCTGTTGCTAGCACGAGTATCAGGGACGTCTGCTTGGAAGCATCGTTTGAGTTTGCTGATCTTGCGAGTTATTTTATTGCTGTTGTTATTGTTGTTGGCTGGATGTGGGTGCAGGAAAACATTCTTTTATTTACTCTGCAACAGACAGAACAGAAAAGCACCAAAAAAACGTGTCTTTTCCCCCCCGTGCACATCTTTCTTCAAGAGCTAAATCCCAGCCTGCCGATACCAAATTACAAAGAGCAATACCGCGTTGACTTAAATCAAACTAAAGACGTGATGTTCTTGTACTTGTCAGTCTCACCTGTCTTGGTTGTTCTAGTAAAGTAAAGATACAATCCGCCAAGGACAGTGTGGTCTCAGCACAGAGAAGCATTACTATCCTCCTGATCGTCATCATTTTATTTATTAGTAAGTAAGTAAATTTATATAGCAGCAAAAGAAGAAGACATTGACCCATAATACTGTATTCACTTCACAAAGCATTTGGTGGAAATCCTCAAATTTCTCTCCAGTGAAAACGTTTAAGATGCATCTCATAGTACAATGGTCCGGTCTACAGTTACAGTGCTGTATGCCCTCTTTCTTTTAGGATGTTAGAACATGGAAACAAAACCATGATGTAATTGGAATCTCAGCTTTAGGGTGGACCTTGCTGCACAGCCTTTACAGTTTCTCAGACTTTTGCTCATAACATCACATCTCCAGGGACATGACAAATGTTGCAGGGCAGTGTGACACCCCCCCCCCCCCCACCCACAACAAAAAAACACAACCTCTCCC
>VOQJ01034220.1:13099-23709 GCA_015052665.1 Apistogramma diplotaenia | reverse complement strand
GGGTGCCCCACTCCCCCCCCCCTTCCTTCCCCCCCCAGCCCCCAACCCCCCCCCCCCCCCCCCCCCCCACACACACACACACACACAGAGGACAGTCAGAGAGACTTTGATTAACAACTCTTTGGTTTCAAATGTTGAAGTTGAACATATGAAGATCCAAGAGTCAAGTTATGGCATTAAAGAATCACGAGTATAGTTTTTGCCTCAGTAACACACCCAATCTGCCCGACAACACAAAGACGCACACAGCGAGCTTCCGTGTGAAACATGCAAACCCAGCCTTTGTGATTTACACTTGTATACCTCTCTTTGATGCCATCATCATCATCATCATCTTCTGTGGTAACCAGCTCTTTGTATTCCAGGGTCCATGTTTGCAGTGGAGAACATTTGGGAACAACTGCCCACCAGAAGCCTTCAGACAGCACAGTTCAACTGTTCACTCACACTGCAGGATCGGCTGTCTGGTTAATGATTAACGAGCACACCCTCTAGCATTTAAACACACTTACTTTGCCCCACACAGTCCAACCGTACCTGCAGGCACCGACCCACGCAGCAGCAAGACAAGTTTGTTACCTCGTTGGAAATATCAGGATTTTCTGTATTAATTACCCATAAAATGATGTGATCATCCAAGAAGCTCCAAGAACGAATCTTTCGTGCCTTTTTCAACACTCTGAGTACACAATCAACAATGCAGATTGTAGAAAGCAAGTAAAACCTTCACTTTAATGATTTTAAACTTCCCACATCTACTTTTGAGACACACACAAAGATGAGGATGAATTTCAGGCTCTTCCTCCTACTAAATGGCTTTATTCCATCAAACATTTCCGGGATGTCTACAACCCTCCGCAGGTCATGCCTCCGTCTCTCGGAGGGGTTAAGGTCAGGACCTAGTGATTCTACATACAGCTTGTTTGATGAGTACAAGGCTAATTTATCCAAAACCATGATTCTACCTCCACCATGTTTCACAGCTGTTACAGAACAACCAGGTGGTCCTTTGCAAACTTAATTTATTTTTCCGAAAACAATGGTTCCACCTTTTTTGTGTCCTTCCCTTTCCTATCTAGGATATGTATTATAGTGCCCATATTAAAAAAAGATTTTAAATTACTTTGGTGGCAAAACATACTGCAGCGTGTACAATAAATCCTAACACTGATTGTCAGCTAATCACACTTTCTAACAGGAAATGAAAGAAAAATGACCCCACCACAGCAGATCTGTCACACCACGACCTCACCTGCACTGACACTAATCTAGGGTTGCTCATGGTTACACCACTGACACGCAAAAAGCAGTGAAGTCAGATCCAAGACCAAAGTGTACAAGTTACATGCACGTAGTACAGACACAGACGCCAACAATGTGGGAGACGTGACTAATGCAACAGGTGTATGTAACTTCTGAAACTAGCAGTTGTGATGGGAAATGCCACACAGGCTGCTGCTGTATTGCTTGACCCGTTGCCAAGGCAAACTAACGCCTCATAAAAACAACCTGTTTGTGTGTGGATCGGTTTATTTTGAAAGTGCCGTGCAGTCCCTCACCTGGCCACCCTAACCGTGAGTCAAGCATTACCTGAGCGGCAACAGAGAGACCCCGGAGCAGCTCTGAGGGGGGGGATCTGTTACTGAAGCGACACCGCTCTAAATTAAAAGTTCGCTCATTTCATCATTTAACATACACACGAGAGCCTCAAACATAAAGTGAATGTGGAGCGATAACTTTGCTAACGCTAGTTAGCTGAGTTAGCATAGAAAGAAAAGCGGAGTGAGAGGAAAACACGAACCATGTGGCTAACGCTGCTCCGGGCAGCGCACTCACCGCCTTATCAGCTCCTGCTCGCTTCCCGGGCTGCAGTGTGTGGTTAGCTGGCTGCTAATGGTTGCTGTGTAGCCTCTCTCCTCCACCTCCTCCCCTCTGATCCCGCCGCTGCTGTAAACTGTCAGCCGTGAGGAGTCCCGCTGTTAGCGGACACCGCTCGGCTAGCGCTAACTGATCGCCTTCATGGTGAAGAGGAGACCTCCCGGAGCCTCCGTATCCCCGCAGCGGATCAGTATGAAATCCTCCGCGGTCCCGGAGCGTAATGTGGGCCAGGGAGTGAGCCGAGAAGCGGTGGTTCGCTTCCGCAGAGGCTCGCGGAGACTGTCTCGGTCGGTTTACTCTCTGCTTGTTCGGGCAAATGACACTAGTGACGTCACACCGTACCATAAACAATCCCAGTCATTCTGCGTCTGTACTTCACCGGGGGGTTTAAACCAGCCGAGCGCACTTTCAGCTCTCATTCAACTAAAGCGTTAGTTTGACCAAAGGCTCAGAAGTAATTATGGTAGAGTCAATACAATATAAAGCGCTTTGAGGCGATAGTTTGTTGTGATTTGGTGCTACATAAATAAAATTGAATTGAAAAGTAGCTGGACAAACTAACATAATATTACACACACACACACATATATATATATATATATATATATATATATAGATATATGTATAACATGTAACCTCTTTTCACGTTTTTTGTTTATTTTTTGGGGGGGGGGGTGTAATCAAGGGAAGGGTTTAAATCTAAGGGATTTTTACAACTTACAACTGTACATTTGTGTACTGCCAGGAAAAGTTTTTAATTCCATACGGGGAGTGAAAGTATGGAACAGTTTCAGTGTACAACTGAAGCAAAGTCCAGACATAAAGCATTTCAATATTTAATATCAATAAATGTCTGGGGGTGCTTGGTTTTGACGTGTGGAGGTAAAATTATGAAGTTGTAAAATATGATAATGTGTATTTTGTAGTGTATATATTCTGTTATATATGTATTATTTTTGAGGCATTTATCATTAAGGAAGTTGGATAAACATTCGATATGTAAACTGAATGCGAACAGAGATAGTGGAGTCTCTTTTTGATTTCCTAAATGGCTTCTTTTATTGTTACATGATCAAAATTAAATACACTGAATTGAATTTATCATGAAATAACTCACCTGGCCATGAAACTGCTGGTTAGAAGTTTCTTTCGGCTAGTCCCAACAGGGGGCGCCACAGTGGATTATCTGCCTCCAACTCACCCTACCTGTAGCATCCTCATCTATCACATGTCCTCCACTAAATCCATGAACCTCCTCTGAGGTCTTCCTCTCTTCCTCCTGCACGGCAGCTCATCCTTTGTCCAACGTTTCCACCATCCCTCCTCTGCACGTGTCCAAACCATCTCAGCCTTGCCTCTCTAACTCTAACTCTAACCGCTCTGGAGCTTGAAAAAAGGTGAGTCCAGTCTCCAGAGACTCCCAACTGGATGACTGAGAACCTACACAGACGTTCAAGCTGAGCTGTCCCTCTGATGGACACATTTCTACTCACGTCCATCCTGGTCACTCCCACTGAAGATCTTACCATCTTCAGCTTCGCCCTCTTCTTTGTCAGTGCCACCTTCTCAAAACCATCCATCAAAGCAAGTCTTACCATCTTGGAACTCTTCCCTTTCATGCTTGCTGCTATCCTTGTGTCACAAATCACACCTGACACTCATCTCCACCCACTCCACCCTCCAGTGTACACTGTGAAGTGTTCTTATTGGAAACAAAAATCACCATCTAACGAAAGATTTCCTTGTTGCAGCATGTTTGAAACCCATGTAATTCAATCTATTTTGAAAGTGTAACAATCGAGAAAGCGAGTAAAGAAAAACAAGGGAAAGTTTTTTTTCTATCACTTGTTACTTTTAAGATCTTTAAATTCCAGCTTTAATGAGGCATTAACAGGAAATCAAGGTTCAGAAGACTTAACTGTGATACCCTGATGTTGGTGTCAAAACTGTGGCACCCCTTTTAATTTGGAGTCCTGTTGCCGAACTGTGTTGGACTTCGAAGTGTTGGTCTACACGCCAGTTGCACGAAAAGGTTTGGAAACCCTTGAGACTTTCCTGTCCCCAAAAATGAAGTGTCATCTTCATCAAAGCCACAGTTACAGACAGTAAGGGTCACTGCAGGTGGACCAGCCGAAAGATCTGAAGCAAAGTCAGGTTCAGGGTGGCCGGGGGACTGGAGTCTATCCAGGCTGCCACAGGGCAATTTGGAATCACCAGTTACGACCCCACCAACCGCATGTCTTTGGCCTGTGAAAGTAACTGGAGAACCCAGAGAGAACCCACGCAGACACAGGGAGAACATGCAACCTCCACACAGAAAGGCCCCCACCACATGGTGGAGTCTTGCTGTGAGGCAAAAGTGCTAACCACTGTGCCACTGTGCAATGTTTGCATCCACAGATAAAGCAAATGATCAAAAACATCATCTCATGTATTATTGCAACACTTTATTTGAAATTTCAGCACATTAACACGTCAACAGAGAAGTCGATCACAGAGCAGTTTGCTAAATATGAGCACTAAAGTTCCTTTAATATGCAAATATATTGAACAAAGCTTCAATCTATACGTTTAAATCCATTTTTCTCCTATTGCCTTACCCAGTATATGTAACAGGAGGAATGTGTGTTTACAACATATTTTATTGCTTTAGGCAAAGTTTAAAAACATGTTTTTTAAAAATATTTTGAAGCCTTTATTTCCAGGATATTTTGGTTAGACACAGCAGGCAGCGGCACGAGGGAACTGCAGTGATAATGTGTTTATTTCTGCATGCAAAATAAAAGTTCTGCACCACTCATTTATTCATGTGTTCATCATTTATATCAGTTAAAGAAAACCTTTGTTGCAGAAGGTAAAATGCAAACAACAAAAAGCAACACATCACGACGAGCTGTTGAAATTATTCAGAAACAAAAATATATATAATTTTCAATGATGTTTCATTTTAAAGTTAAAAGTGTAATGCTTCTGACTGCGCTGCAGCAGGAGTCTGTATCACTTACAAAGTCTCTCCAGTTTCCTCTTATTTAAACCCGTTTTTTGCAGCTGTGCTGGGAAACCAAAACCTCTTCAGTGGGTCCCAAAACTCGAATATATATGGATAATATGACAGCAATGCATGTATGTACGTGCATTTGTATTATGATGAAAAGCAATGGCAGCAATCCATGCATCCATGTTCTGCTGCTTATCTGGGTTTGGATCACGGGGGCGACAGCCTACCCAAGATGCATCCTGTTCAGATGCAAGAATCACCTGAACTGGCTCGATACTGAGGAGCAGCCGCTCCAATCTGAGCCCCTCATTAAAGACCGAGCTCCTCGCCCTGTTGCTAAGGGAGAGCCCCGCCTACCGATCCATTCATCAATCTCCTGCTCCGCTCTCCCACTCACTCATGAGCAAGACCCCGCGATGCAGTACTTTAAACTCCTCCACTTGGCGCAACACCTTGTCCCTCACCCAGAGTGGGCACTCCACCCAGGCTTGGAGGAGCTAATTTTCATTCCCACTTCTTCACCCTCAGCGGTGAACTGCCCCAAGCTGGAGACCACCACCTGATGCAGCCAACAAACCACATCATCCACAGCAAGAAGAAAGGAGATCCTGCAGCCACAAACGTGGAGGCCTTTCCCTACTTAGCTGCAATAGGAGGGTGGTCCCGGCAGAGTCAAACTCCCACTGGGAACAAATCCAACTTGTTACTAGCAACATGGACCAAGCTCTCACTGTGTTGTGCAGGTCTGAACGGTCCATAAAACAGATGTAGACTGATTGGAGAAACTCACACACCCACTCAAAAATCCTCAAGAGGATTAAAAGCCGGCTGAATGTTCTGCGACCGATAGAAAAACCACACTCCTGAAGCATTGGTCTAACTAACAGATGGACTGTCCACTCCAGCAGTGCGACCCCCCTGCAACTGGAGAACACCCTCTGGTTCCCCTTCTTAAGGATGGGAACCTCCACCTCAGTCTAGTAATCCGGGAACCCCCCGTGACCTGAACCCTAGTGATGGGCGAGTCCTCCTCATCGTTCCCAGACTCTGCCTCCACTACAGAAGGCATGCAACTGTGCAACCTACAACAATCCAAACATTTCACTTTTTGTAACGTTTTAGGTTCTGGTGTTTTTACTCACATGTTCCACTTTGAGCTTCTGTTTAAGTTTCACTGTTATTCTAAAGTCTGGAGTTCTGATTTTTATGTTGGGTTTTGTGCTGGGTTCCTATTTTGTTCTATTTGAGTTCTGGTTCCCTTCGGGCTTTCTGTTCTAGTCTTTTTGATTTAACTTCAGTTCCTATTTTTAGTTTGTTAAGTCAGTCCCACCTCTCACCCCAGGACAGCTGGAACAGACTTAAGGCCCCCTGCAACTGGATAAGCTGAAGAGGACGGACGGACGGATGGATGGATGGATGATGGATGGATGGACGGATGGATGATGGACGGATGGATGGACGGTTTGGTTCCTTCCTGTGTTTATACCTTTATCCTGCAGTGTTCTTTTGCCTCTGTTTTCATGTTTAATGCGAGTCGTCTTCTCTCCATGTTTCATATGTGTTGGGTTTTTTTTGGGATTGTTTCCTGTTTTATTTTGATAGTTTGATGTGGGTTTTACCTTCTGTCACCTGTGTCTCGTTCCCCTCTTGTTTCCAAAGCCCAGTTGGTACAGAGCGTATAAATAACCTGTCCTCTCTGACATGATGTCTGTGATCTTCCTGTTTTGTTCATTTTTTTGGCCTTTGTTCCTTCAGATTTTGCTCTCTGCTATTGAACCTTGTTTTATTTTGAAGTTTCTATGCAAACCTGATGCTTTTCCTTTTTAAATCTCTCTGTACCTAAAACTTTTACTTTTATGAATTTTCTAATGTTTTAAAGATTTTTTTGTAAATACTGCGAAGTGCCGTGTGACTCCGGTTTTGAAAGGTTCTATATAAATAAAGTTATTATGCATCTGTTGTTATGGGAGCTAATATGAGCAGGTAAATGACAGTGAGGTGCACTCCCACTTAAAAGTGGCTATAAAAGTAGCCTATCACAGTATTACAATACAATATTACAGTAACACAAACCCACTTCCACCGCCTACTGAAACACCTTTAAAGTCTTGGCTGAAAGGTTTTGCAACAGTGGCACCTAGAGGACACGGTGGGAATCACGTCACAAACACTAATCCAGAAGATAACGTTTCAGGAAGGACTCATGGGTCGCTCCGGCTTGATCGACAGATAGGTGAGTGTTGTGGAAGGCACGCCGTCTGTCTCATCAGGACTGCACCGTCACCACCGAGGCTGCAGGAAAACAAGCACAGCTTTAATTTGAAGATGTGCATTTATTCACAGTCGCACACTCGCAGCTATGCAGCTTCAGCTACATCTTCTACACTGAGATGGGACACTGGAGCTGTCCCAGTGTGAACAGCTGTAACGTGTGCATATTCACCCAGTAGTCTGTTTTCTGCACACACAGCTGATGTAGCATGCTGAAATATGTACGTGGGCTATTGCAGCTCAGATTCTGTTATTCATATATATTCATTGTACAGGGAAAATGTTTATGTTTAAAACAACAGCCTGTAAGACTTTAATTCTGACTGCGATGCCCATTCTACTGTCTCTAGTTCAAACACAGTCAGCTGTGCTGCTTTACCTCTTTAACTGCGACGTTACATCACTGAGCAGCGCTCTACGATCAGCTTGGACACCTTTGGCACTGTGGATACAGAAATGCATCTGGTCAGAGCCAAACAAGACTTTACTGTCTGTGGGGGGGTCCAGTGTGACTGAAGGCCTCATAATGCACATATCAGACATGGTTATCGACTGTATCTCAGAGCACAGTGGGTTTTATGCTTCCTGCAGGCCAACGATGCTCGGTTCGGAAAGACCCCGTGAGCTGATTTTGATTTCTTGGTTTTTCTTCACATCCTGGTTCTTTCCGGGTTGTGTCACAGCTCTGCTCATCGTTTCCTTCTCTTTTTTTAATCGCTGCATTAGTTCACTTGACCCCCTTTTATTTTGGCAATTTCCTGTTTTGCTTTGACAATTTGAAGAAGTGAAAAAGTATTTGCCCCCATTTCTTAGTTGGTTGCACATTTGTCATGTTTCTCAAACGCACTTTTGTCTCGTCAGTCCTCAGAACATCTTCCAAAAAGTGTCATCAAGATGTTTTTTGGCAAATGTGAGATGAGTCTCTGTTTTCTTTATGGTCTGGTGTTCTTCACCTTTTAGTTCTCCCACAGATGCCACCTCTGCCCAGTCTCTTTCTTGTTGTTGAATCATGAACTCTGACCTTATCCGAGGCAGGTGAGGCCTGCAGTTCTTTATATGTTGTTCCGGGTTCCTCTGTGACCTCCTGGATGAGCCGTCGGTCACTCCTGGGAATGTTCACCAGCGTTCCAGGTTTTCTCCATTTGTGGGTGACGTCTCTCACTGCTGGAGTCTCTCAGCCTGAGAAATGGCTTCCCAGACTGATAGAGGTCAGCGACTTTGTTTCTCAGCTGTTTCTTGTATAATGTGTTGCTTTATGAGATCTTTTCACCTGCTTCCCAAACAACAAACAACGAACTAAGAAGAGGACAAATACTTTCTCAGCACTTACAGCAATATACTGTATATTTTAGCATTTCAGCTACAACAGTGTTTAGGTTGAGGTGTGTTTGTTCTTACATTGTGCTGAGGCCGCCTCCTTGGCTCCATCAGTGACCGGCTCCTCTCCCACAGCGGCAGCAGGTGGCGCCACCTCCCCTCCTGCTGACGGAGCAGAGTGGCAGGAGTGGCAGGGTTTGGTAGGCTGTGCTTCTGCAGGTGAAAGAACCTCCAGGTCTGCCCCAGCAGACGCTGCCGCCAACGGAGTCGTGCCCACGGCAGCTTCGACTGTCTCCTCTGCAGAGGTTTCAGCTGCTGCCTCACCAGCAGGTGCAAGCGGCTCTGCTGGGCTCTCCTCCACTGGAGTAGCTTCAACAGTAATTGTGGCCTCCTCGGCAGGAGCAGCATCTTCAGAGGAGGCGGCCTCCTCGGCAGGAGCAGCATCTTCAGAAGAGATGGCCTCCTGAGAGGAGGCGGCCTCCTCGGCAGGAGCAGCATCTTCAGAAGAGATGGCCTCCTCAGAGGAGGCGGCCTCCTCGGGAGCAGCATCTTCAGAGGAGGCGGCCTCCTCAGCATATGCAGCCTCAGACTCATCCACTGTGGGGGTAGAAGGTGTAATTTCCTCAGGATGAGATCCAGCTGCTGCCTCCTCCTCCTCCTCTCCTGCTGTTATCACCGCCTCAGCAGCTGGAGCCTGTGCACCTTCTGCACCAGCATCTTCCTCATCCTCTTCAGACTTGACCTCTTCCTCCCCGTCTACAACAGCTGCTTCTTCAGCCGCTTCCTCGGCCATCCCGTCTGCGGCCGTTTCCGGGGCTTCTGCTTCGAGCCTCTCTCGTCCCTTTCCTTCACCTTCAAATTGCCGGGCGGCCTCCAGCAGACTGTTCTCACCAACAGAAGCTGCAGCAATATCAGTTGTCGAACTGGCCAAGATCTTCACGGCTGCGAGCAGATGTGGCACCGACTCTGAGGGTAGAAGACAGGAGGTAATGGCTGAGAAAGGAGTTTCCTCCCAGAAAATCCTCTAAAGTAGATATTAAAGCAATTGTGTTTCTTGTTTTCTAAGGTAAGGTCCACTTACCTTCACCTGGTATCTATCACTGGACGATCTACAGTCACCACAGGTTCAGGCGCTCTACAGACCACCCTGTACATGCTCCTCTAACATCTGTGATACACTTTAAAACATCCTTATTGGTGATTATTTTGAGCTGCATTCAGCATCTTCTAAACTGGTTCCAAAGCCACAGATTAACCATTTATGGACATTTTTATGGTTTTTCTCCAAATAAATTAAATTCCTTCTTTTGTTCTGTAATATGAGTCAAAACTCATCCTCAGCATTCATGACGCCTCTGTGAGGCAGCACTGAAAAGTATAAACATGCAGTTAAAATAACTTTATGCACTTTGTAACCATGTTTGCATTTAAGTTTCAAACATCTCCTGCAAACAGGAATCTGCAGCCTGACGGGAGCATGAACATGGAGCAGGGAGAGGAGCATTTTTACAGGGACAAACACAATAATGGTGTGGAGCAACAAGCAAAAGCATCCGAGAGACTTTTTTTTTAGGAATGTAAATTATAGGAATCTAAAAAACACACAAAAATACACTACTGGACCCATCAGAACTGCCTTTATTGCAGCTGCATCAAAGACAACTTTCAACGTGCAGACATGAACGACTGAAGGTTCAGAGTGGAAGAAGAAAGAGCAGACGTGTCTCAGCGCAAACCTCTATGAACAGAACTGATGAAGAGAGACGTGTGTCGGGTACAGTAAGTGAAGAAGATGGATATGTGCTAATGAAGATGAGAAAGAATCTTATGACACGAGATTAGAAAAATCAAGACTGGAAAGCAAAGTAAAGGAAGTTTCAGGTCACGCTCACACGGAGTTTAAAGGCTGAGAGAAAACACGACGGAATTTCTATTCAGTAAAGAAAAAAAGACTCGAGGCTGTTTAAAGGCCACTTGAAATCTGATTTAGAGAACATTCGTTAGCGACTCAGTTCCAATTAAAGACTTTTCTCTTAACAGTAGAATTCTTTTCCAAACTGCCTCAAACCACATAAACTAAAACCAGATGTGAAGGATGAGGAGAGCTGAGGGAAGGAGGGCAACTGAAAGCTGAAAACGAGGTTAA
>VOQJ01034218.1:9389-30984 GCA_015052665.1 Apistogramma diplotaenia | reverse complement strand
CTCTCTCTTGCGCGTGCCCCTGTACACACACACACACACACACACACACACACACACACACACACACACACACACACACACACACACACTCGCATAAACACAGACGCAGACTTTACTGTCTCCAAATCCGAGTGGAGCATAAACATAATGCGGCGCGTTTCTGACCTCGGCCGTGCATTGTGATTACTTTCAACATGATTAGCATTGGCACAAATATGAAAAGGGTTTTGGACATAAAATTCCATGTATTTCCAATTTTGTCTGCCCCACAATGCACTTTAGCCAACTGTTTTTTTTAATGTACTATATAAATATATATAGTTTTTTTAATCACCAGAGCCTGTGTTTGAACTGTAAAAGGATTTGATTGAAATAATTAGGAGGTTGGACGCTTGAGGAGAATCTTCACCTAGTTAGAAGCAAATATTCAAATGCAAATAAGTCATTTGTGTATTTTGTGGGCCAGCTGACAAACAGAAAGACCAGAGGAGCACATACTGGCCACTGACTGCAGTTCTTTACTGTAGCAGTGAGTTCTCGTGTATGTTTTGTTAAAGGACAGAGTCCTGCTATAAATAGGGCTGCAACAGGTCTGCACAGCATGCCTGCAACAGAGAAAGTGTGAGTGGTACAGTGGTGAGAACAGAGAGAAAGAAGTGAAGTCCAAGATTAAAGAGCATGAGTGATGGGGAGAGACAGCAGACGGAGAAGGGCAAACAGAGGAAGAATGGGAATGAACGGAAGGGATAAAAAGAGCAAACAGTAAAGGAATGTAGAAGAGAAGAAGAAGAAACGCAAAGTCGGCTCAAAGTTAGAGCTGCTGAACTGTGAGGAAGAGGACGAGGACAGATGACATCGTTTTCTCAAAGCTGTGGCACATACATAGCCACTGAGCACAGCCTTCAACACACAGCCTCTCTCTATACAACTCCTTAAACCCCATCTTAAAAAATCATTAAGATGCTTACAGTATCAGCATCATCTCTTTCATGGCTTTTACTGCTTTACTGGAACCTACACAAAAACGAAGAAGGCTTGAAGCCAGTGCCATGAGGCAGCTTTTGGCATTTTCCAGCAGAAGCACAGTGCCTAAGAGAGGCTTGGCCTGAGGTAACAAGTTCTATCACAGACTGCGAGCATGCCCAGATCAGCCTCTTTGAATTTCTGCATGTTATCGCTCTGAAGCCTCTTTTGCTGCATAACCCAGACACTGTGGCCCTATTACCATAGAGCCATTGTCAGCCATTTTTAATGTCCCAAGATCCTCTTGTGACGATGAGAGCTACGGCACCTACTCCAAAAAAAAGTTTGTACAGCCATCTTTCTGATTTCCCTCTGTGAGTGGGCAGAGGCATGCCCTGGAAGAGCACTTGAAACAGACATGTTGGAGAGGGCTCTTAGAGAAATGTATTAGCATTGAGATGGATGGAGGCGGCGAGCGTGGAGAGTTTGTGTGGCGTTCTAGTCTTCAACGGGCTATGTGGCCTGCTTGGACAAGTTGAGAGAAAAAGAGGACTTTTCCTTTTCACGCTGTGCTCCACAGGGCAAACATCTACCTGTCTGCGAGGTCACTGCAGTGTTTCTTTGTAAGGGACCAAACGACCCACAGTCTCTTATAGGCAGGTGTCAGTCTTGTCGAGATGAAAGAATCTGGTTTAAAGTCATAGTTAAAGTTGTTTAGATTTAGTGCTGCCTAAAACATTCATTCTGAGGAAAGCTGGGGTGAATGGTTGGGCAAAGAAAGCACAAGACTGTCGTTGGATTTTAATTAATTAATTGACTTTCGCTCTGGTGGTGACAGAGGGTGTTTTGGGGTGTCAGTTGTATCCGAGACTTCCTGCCCTGCCCTAAAGAGTGACTAAAACGCAGAGTCCTCAGCAGCTGGTAACCGATAAAGAGATAAAGGCAGAGCCGTGGTATTAAAGATTTGAAAACATAATAAAAAAGTGAAAAGATACATTTAAATAGACCTAAGATTCCTTAGGTTTCTGACTCCGTGCACCTATTGACCTCAAGGTCATCAGTGCAGCATTACTCATCACAAACAGGACATGTTTCAGCTTGTGAGTCTCGGTGTATTCAGCAGACGAGAAGATGTAACACGCCGTGTCTTTTATTGGCTGCCTTCCTTTCTTTGATTTTGCTTCATTCATGAATTACGTTGAATTCAGTCCTTTAATTGCTTTAATGGGAAAAGTGCAGGTTTAGGTCATTCTGCCAAAACCAGTATTTGCCTTCTTCATCTGCACGCCTGTAACAGTGATCTAGCACTCAACACAAAATTCCCACTGGAATTCCCCCAAGGTCCTTTTTTCACCTGTTGACTTCCAGGGTCTTGTTTCGGCTCAGACTGCTGCGGGAGTTTTCAGCCTCCACACATCCTGTTCCATTTGAAAAAGGGAAGAGCGAACTGCACCAGGCCGTCCCCCTGTTCGCCTTTATCTGAGGCCAAAAGGTGCTGTGGATTGCTTATTGGATGAGGGGTTAAAACGGGGTCAGACGCCTTCACACCACCAACGTGATACATTCCCAGGATCAGCATGAGGCAGAATCCAACATGATGCTAACGTGATGCTGATACTCGTGAATTTAAATGAACACTTGGCTTCCCCAACGAACTTAAACCAGTTGGCCACACTGACTGTATATATGGCTCTAAAGTACACCCGCCCCTTTCCCTTTGTTCTAAAGCGGTGTGTTTGTTCACACACTGAGGCCGATCTCTGCCTTTATCCTTGTATGTGTTTCTGCATGTCTGTGAGTCAGTCACTCTAAAACACTCCATCTGTTCTCGATCTATGTCTCTCTCTCACTCTCTCGATATAGCTCTCTTCCTCTGGTCGGTCTGTGCAGATTGAATTTGCTGGTTCGGATGCTGCTGGAATCTTGATCAGCTCTAATTTACATCTAGACAATGGTACGAGCTGAGAGGCGATTTCTTTCCTCCTCTTCGTCCTCTGTATTCCCCTCCTTGAACCTCCTATTCCTCCTTTTTTCCTCCCTTTTGCTCCCGTGTCGTTGCCAGCAGCCCCCATCCCGCCTCCTTTATTGCGTTTTTCGGGAGATGGGAACTAAAGGACAGGGAGGGAGCCACCCCAACAGTAGACTAAACTGAATGCTTCTGGAGTTCATCTGGGCTTCTGGAGAACACAGCTCTCCTGATAATGAACTCTGCGCACTTGTCAGAGCCCCCACACACACACACACACACACACACACACACTTATGTTAGCTTTAAACTGGCTTTTGATGGCACAGTCAGCCTAACGTTGTGCTGGGTGTCCTTAATATCTAAGTTATATTGTGCATACATGACACCACAGCACAGCACACAGTGCTGTCAGTCAGCATACGCTTTATTTGGCACCAACTCTGGAGACGTAGTCAGAGATTGTAATTCAAACAGTGATCTCCTTTGACAGAATGCAGCCTCTCAGATATCTCAGATTTGACTAAGTGCTCCAAACTAAAACTGACTTGGCATAATAATTGCTGTTTAGACTAATTTTGTGTAAGCAGAGAGACATGTGGAGAATCCCGTTACACTGCACCTGCAGTGGGAAAGGATCTATATTCCACGTCAGCTCACTTCATGTCATCAAAAGTGTTTTTTGCTAAGAAAGCCGTGGTTACTCGGCGATGCATTCCTTTCTCAGTCTGCAGCGTACGGGTCGAGATTTGAAATGTAGGTGTTACATAAAAAGTAGCTGAACTCGTAACTGTCACTTTAAAGGCCACATACAAAGTTGCTCTCTTTTCCAGCTCCGTATTTTATTCTTGGACTCTACTAGAGTTGCTTTGCAATATTCAGTCTCTGTTTATATTACGAGTTCTTCTTTGTTTGGGAAATGCCAGTTAAGCTCATCTCCCTTTAAGCCTAAACTCTCTTTAAGCAAGCTTTCTTCTGATTGGCTCCTCTTGAAAGCAGAAGGTTTGAACAGCAGGTTGGAGGGGCTGCTGCACTCATAGTCAGAGCAGTGTGCCTGAGATATCCTCTCTGTTTTCAGAGACTGTACAGAGACTGGTTTTGGATGTGTTAGTCTGGCATTAAAGATGGAAGTGGAAGCCTCTGCATATAGAGGAGACAAAGCCTAGAATCACAGGAACAATCATTAGAACGAGGTGTTTTGCTGAAGAGTTGTGTGCAGTCTTCAGATAGATTACTTTTTTTTCACAGGTAATTTGAGGGAACTAAAATAATCTTTCACCCAAAGGACACTTTGCAGCATCTAAATGAACAAATGTATGCTATTAAATACCCAAGTTAATTATTTGACATGAAATCTCAAAGATGTAGGCTTCTGATTTTACCTGACTGATCTGGGATTTTAGGACAGATATTTCATAATTTAAAAATCTGTCAGCTGATATTTTTTTGTCTTTCAGACCTCCAAAACATTAACAGATGTCCCTAACATTAGTTATGTGTAGTTATTTATGTACTCATTTGCGTTCTGTTCGTCTGCTTAGATCAGGTGTGCTGCCAGCGGGGGCGTTGCAGAGTGCCCTCTGGTGGATCAAATGTGCATGTCACCACTGATGGCCTTGAAGGGTGTTTCCCATCTTTTCCCATCTCTTCTTTACTGTACTTTATAAATTTTCATTGATAGGCTGTTACAAATGCTGATAGTAACAGATCGCCAAATGGCTTATAATATCGGCCCACTGATAAATTAGGTTGGGCTCTGTTTAGGATTCAAAAAGACGACAATAATACATAAATAAAAAAACAAACTGAAACAACAGCTGATAAGTTCATCCAGCCAGCTGGAGAAAGTCTGGAACAATTTCCAAACTTTTGTCTGAGTACTTGTTAAACCACATCATGCTGATGAGTTGAGTAGTTCATGTCAAAGCAACAAATGTTACATAATCACAGAAGAACGGAAAGAAAGCAGTGTTTTTTGTCAGTGAGCAATAAGAAAGGAGTGATTGATTAAAATAACCTTACTGAATGGTATGATTACCTCTAGGTGTTGGGCCTGTTGTAACTAATACAATGCCCTGGAGTCACTAAGCAAACAACAGCTGAATTCCAAAATAATTGTCCTACGAAGGACTGACCAGTAAATCACCATTCAAACCACTGGCGGAACAGATTTGTTGCAGTATTTGCATTATTTGCCTTCAGAATGAGACTTTTCAGCTGCTAAGTTTGAAATATTTTGGATAAAAAGCGATTAGTTAAATATCAGCTGCAGCCCAGCAGACTGTTGTGTCCACAGTTGCATCAACAGTTCTTACACAAACTCTGGTGTGGTTTTGCCTTGGGATGTGATCGCACCTGAATTAACACATGGCGCAGTGCCAAAGAGGTGAGATCATTCCACCTGATTCAGCACAGTTGCTGCATATATTTCGAATTGTCTTTGCCCTCAACCTGATCCTCCTCACTGTGACATTTATGAAAAACCTGATGCGTAAACAGTCGTATCCCTCAGTTGAAAATCACACTAAATACGAAGGGTGGACATGAAGTCATGGGGGGGGGGGCAGTCAGTCGGCCAAGAGACATTCTTCCAAAGGTTTACAGTTGGTGGATTGCCTGCAGTCAGTCATGGCTGTTGTGCTTTGGATTCGCTCGCTTTAGCCCTGCCATCGCTCCTTTGAAGAAGCCGAAATGAGATCCCCCCACCCCCCACCCCCCCACACACAAATCACTTGGTTGGGTTGAGATGAAGCGCTGACAGTCCTGATAAAGGGTGACGCTCCATCACCTCTCCTCTCAGAAAACTGATAGAGTATGAAGTTTATTAAAAAGTCCCTTTTCCCATTTTTTTCCTTGGCTTCAATAATGGAGATTTTGCTGAAAGTGTGATGACGCTGAAAGGTTGGTGCGACGCATCACCATTTCTTTACATTGTGCTTACATTTAAATATTTAGATTGCTTTGCGTGTTTGCATATGGACGTGGACGGAGGGGAGTGGCAGCCCTTTTTCTCTCAGGCAGCATATGAGCGTGAAACCTCCTGAGAGCGAGCTTTTCCATTTCACTCCTCTCCGCTGCCAGTCTGCTGAATCACGAGGATTTGAAATGTGCTGAGAAGAAAGACGTGTTTTCATCAACAGCAAACTTCAAGACCAAACTGTTATCAGCTTATTCATTTACTGAGCACTGAAAGGCAGATTGAGTTCAGCTAGTTGGGAGGCGGGTGGGAACTTAATTATTGCGTCTGCTGGTTTGGTTTTAAGCAAGACCAGAGGAATACACGCTCAGCATCAGAGCGGATTGTAAATGATCACCCTCGGGCTACCACCGGAGCTTTTCCTTTTTAGATCGGTGTTGACAAAGGCTCGGAGGCCAGCTTTTGGTAGGGTGTGGAGGCTTGGGGGGGTTGGGTGGAGGGTTGTTGTTGACTTCTTGTCTTTCTGGACCTTCTCCTCCCAACCTCCTTGTCTTCCATCATGTCTGATTATCAAAGCTCTAAAGCTGAACTAAGTGCATGCAGATATCATTTGCTTTTCACCCCTCGGTGATAAAGGGGAACAAAAAAAAAAGAAAAAGGTTTTTGGTGGGCGGGGCCAACCGTGGCCTTGCATCATCTTAGGGGAGCAAACTCAAGTTCAGGAGATATTGTTGGAAGTAGACGGGATTAGGGAGAAAGGACCATGACGTGCAGCCTGCTCGTCAGTGCATTCAGAGTTTTGGAAGAATTAAAGGGGCTTTAATGGAGGAAGACTGCTGAACTCGCTCACATGCACAAGTTGAAATATCATTAAGTTTGAGTTAAACGTTGTGGTTCTCTGAACTTTCCCAAACTGCTTTTCCAGTCTTCTTCTCTCCCATGTTTATAAATAATTAACAGATTTAATTCCATGACTCTGAAGTAACGAACTGTGACCTCGTCCCCATCACGATGTCAGTGATAAGAATTTGCTTTCTCTGTTTCTGCTGCACTTTTCTTCACTGGCCAACAAAGGCTGGTGGGCACTGGTTTGTACACTTGATTTACAGCCTTTTATTCGCCTGCTGAGCTTGTGCTAACAGAACTATTGAGATCCTAAAAAAAATCATCAGCACTGCTGCATCTGTTGAGGACCCACACACATGCACTCGCTCAAGCAAACTTTATCCTGCCCATTTCTGGTCAGGCACGCAGGTTCTCATGTCTGCAGATTATTCACGGGGATTTCGTTCTAAATGAGGTGAAATTATTGCTCTCTGTGAACCGGGTCTTTCAGAAGTCACTGCCAGGGCTCGAGCTACTCTTTTTTTTTCTTTTCTGCTTTCCTTTGTTGGTCTGCATGGCAGAGTAACCTGACCCCGGATGTGACAGGCGCTCAACTGAAAGAAAAAGCCATTTTTAGCAGCGACTTTAAGTTTCAAGCAATGCTTATTATGAATGTGAATGATTGTCAGACACTGTTTTTAACCACTAGATTCCTTTTTCAAATACGTGACTTCCACGTGGATGTTTAATACCAACAAAAATTGAAAACAAACAGCCAGACGGGTTCTGGATTTTAAGGCCATTGCTGATTATTAAACGAATGAATTCTAAAACTTGATAACTACTATACATTATGGTAGGGTTGGACTATGTTACACAATCAACGATTGTCGGGTGAGACTGAGGGAGCTCCACGAAGCAGTCAGATGACAGACACCTTGATGCCTGTAAGAATCAGGGTGCACAAATCGAACAAGTGGTTATGTTGCTGAAAAATTAGCAACGCTAAGCATGAGCTCCCGGACAGCTTACTAGCTTGGAAATTTGCTGGATATGGGAATTGTGATTTCCATATTGGTCCCACATTGATCACACAAAGCCAGGTCGTTCATTTATTGCAGTGTATTTCACAGTCACATTTCACAGTGTAGGACTCACAGCCTCTGAGGAAGCGTTTTGCACGCTGCTGTTGTGTAACTCTGGATTTTTGTGCTTTTCAGGCCCGGCTTTCTCCCTTGCTGTGAGTGTGTGAAAGTATTTGTGTGGCCACTCAGTAGTGCTGTAAACGCTTGCATGCACAAACACCAAGACACTTTGATGTCTGGACCACAAGTTTATTCAACGTTTGGAGACAGTCAAATGAGACAGGACTCTGCTGTGCGTTTTTGTGTGTATGTGGAGGGCTTTATGTGCATGTGCTGAATGTCAATGGGAAAGCACACAAACTCAGCTCCGGGTCGAGCGCTCCTACTCGGTCATCCTTCAGGTCGTCTCCCGGCCTCCGAGTCATCTGCAAACATCGTTAACGTGCTTGATGTGATGACTGTCAGCCTCTCCCAGATGGCAACGGTGGATGTTTGTGCAGTGCTATTATCGTCTTCAACACACGCTCAATCATTCAGATCACTTCAGCCGAACAGCGGCCAGATTCAAACATCCCAGTTCATTTTTTTCCACTCCCCATTTATCCGCTCTCTTCAGTCCTTTCCATCTTGGGAGTGTCCTGTTCTGCTCTGTCGCTCGCAGAAGACGGAAGTGTGATAAAAGTTAAGGAGCGATGAGAGCCTGCGGAGGCTGCATTAGTGCTTTCTCTGTTTTTGGGGAAAGGGAGTGTGGCAGCTGGTGGTTGGGGAGTGTCCTCCTGCTGTTTGGCCAGCCCTTTTGTTTCCTTAATGACCCGGCCACGTAAAGTTAGCTGCTCTATTCAGGAGGCTTTAAAGGTCATTTTACCTGATGATGGTTGTTTCCCCAGTCCCTTGCCTGGGGGAGGGGAGAAGCGTGTGGGAGATTTGTGTCCAGTGGGAAGCCATGGTGCCTTTTAGAGGTGCTTATTAAACATTTTCTCAACATTTTACTTCATGGTTAAAGAAAAGTGATCATTTTTGCTGTTAGTGAGCTCAATTAATCTGATAATGCGACACTTTACTGAACATTTTGAGTTTTTTTCTCTACTTGCAACCCCCTCCACGTGAAGGTTCAGAGGTCAGGGTTTAGTTGTGGTACAGAAATCCTGAATCTGGTAGGGATTCACTTCACTTAAGTGATCCTTCTGTTGAGGGCCAACCAAGTATAAGCTGCTTCCAAGTTCAGAAGCAGACATTGGTGTAGCTGGTGCACAGTTTCACTTAAAGTATCTGTTGTTCCAGTGACTCAGATAGTGTCCTTCATCAGTCACGCTAAATCAACTTACGGAGACATTTATAGGACAAAGGGACAGAAATAGGAAAAACTTAGCTTTCACGGTTATGGCAGAAGCCCAGAAAGACATTACATTTGTTTAAGTGGGCTCCTTAGACATTGATTCACCCTGCATAAAATGCCACAGATACTTTTTGAAGTCACTCAGTTTGTTTCACATCCATTAAACTGGAAAGCACAGGTCCAATCCTGCGAACACCAATCGGATTTGGAGTAAGTGAAACCATGCTAACAGAGCTGGATTGTTTTATGCCTGGTTTAAATTACCTTGGCGTGTTGTGATTTGATGCTATGCAAGCATCAGATGGGTCACGAAGCCCGCTAGGCAGAGCATGTACATGCGGGGTCGGCACTGAGGCTGGTAGGAAATAATAATGGTCAGTAACAGCAGTTTTAACTTGTTCTGTTTAACTCTGTCTGAGCTCAACACGTGAACCCACCCAGTTCATCCATACTAACATGCCTGAGAACACATATGATCATGTGATCATTCGGATCAAACAGGAAGCAGAGTATGTTTCTCAGTTGTGATTAATCAGGCGAGGACACGCACAGACTGATAGAAGCCAATCAGTTGTGTTGATTTCAGTTCTGTCGTGTCTGCTTGTCAAATCTGCAAAGTGACTGTATGAATGGATTTGCCATAAAAGGAGATCTTTCAGAAGATCAGAAAAAGTCTTTCATTTACCTCAAACAGCATTTGCGTGCTGACTGAAGGCCGAACAACATCGAAAAAACTGCATTCAAAAATGTTCACCTATATGTGGATAAGTTCTGATTTAGTACATTAGAAAAGCAAGCTATCAAGCATTTTACACACCTCACATACAAGTATTAAGTGAGGGTAAAGGCACGACGAGCCTTCTCATTAGCATTCAGAATCCAGCTTGTGGTTAAGTGCTCTGCTACCTGCTCCGTTGCTAAGAAATTGGCACTTAGGTAATGACATGCCCATCGCTGACGGGGGCACTTAATTGTGCTGAGACTGGGAGAGGGGGGCCAAGTGAGAGGGGAATGGGAACTGGTGCAGGGGGCAGAGCTGGGGATGAGCCCAAGTGAACATTAAACACACAGCAGAGAGTTGGAGGAGAGTAAGTAGCGAGGCTGCTGCTCCTGCTGCTGGCACAGATACATCAGCAGAGGAAGGGTCTGACAAGCCCACTTGCAAAGTGTGCCCTCTCACGGATAAAATGAGGGCTAGGTTGTAGTCCTTGCACAACATTGGGAGCTGAATTTGTAACACAGATGCTTGTTTACTGCTAAAAACCTAAAAACTGAATCCAATCGTTGATATTTTTCAAATCATATAATATTTTTGTTTTTTGTCTGTTAGTAATCAGATGAGCAATGTCAGGTTCAACTTACAAAGTACAGTAAGGGAGCACTGCAACCTGCTAAAAGTCAGAACACTTTACAGGTGTGCATCATCACAATGAAGGCCAAATAATGCTTCATCTTCTGCCCATTTGTTCTTTCTTTCACCTACGGACCACCCAACCCTTTCCTCAGCTTTCAAACACAGTCACCTGAGTATGAAAAGCAGCACATGCTCATTATCTTCACAGCTTCCGCACCGTATTGGTTCCAATTCCAAAAGGTAATGGAACCTGTGACCTTTGCTCCTGCCTTTGACCCTTGTCCTTCAATTCTTCCCAGCATTGTCTGCATCAACCACATTCATGCTTCAGAAATTAGGCAGACATAACAAGGCTTTACTGCAAGTCACCTGACTGTTCCATTTATTACTAAGCGCTTCAGTGGATGGAGGCGACCTGGCGGGTAGCTTTGATTTATGTCCCTGTAATAAGTAACAGCTCAAGCTAACAATGAAGCCTCAGTTGGCCCTTTTAGTTGGGGATTTGCACCTCTGTAGTCTTTTAGACATTTCTCACATGTCCATTCATCTTTAGTGCATATGCTATCATGTGTCAGCGCATCACATGCATTCTTCTGGTGCAAGTTAAACAATAGAGTATACTCTGCAGTCAGTTTTAAATGGGATTGCAGTTGGAAAATCTTCATTCCTTTTGTGACCAAGTATCTCAAATTAAACTATTTCCCAATATATGAAAAGGCAAATGAGGCAAATTCACAGTGGAAAAAGCTGAAAGCAGATGGCGTCTGACGTATTTTTGTGAATCAGCTGCTGCTGTATGAACAGTCGAAGGAGCCTCATTGTTGTGCAGTTAGCCAAAATCTAGAGTTAATGCTTTGAGGCTGCTTCAGATTTACAGAGCTCCCTTTGCTTCCAAGTGTCTCTTTTTATGTTGTTATTTACATTAATTACTCTCTTTCTCCTGAACTGCAGCTACTGTAATCTTGACTTTGACTAATGATATTCTCTTTCTCTGGGGCTGCAGGCCTAGCCCTCATAGGCACTGCATGCACTATCATTCTCCCAATTTCAAACACCGGGGGTAAACTTGATTGAAGCCAGCACGCCGCTCACTAAATTGCTACCTGTAGCATGGAGGTCTTTAAAAAAAAAAAACGGTGTTTTGAACACAGGTGTTTTCTTAGCAACAGATGGGAGGGGGAGTTAGAATGAGGAGAAAACGGCGAGAAGAAAGGAAGTGTCGCAGCTGAAGGTGACTCTCGAGGGTATTACATGCTAATGCAAACTGCAATGGGATTATCAGAATAAAGACCGAAAGGCCACTTGATGGCATTTGATTTGCGCCTTCTATAATTTTGAGATGTAAAGCCGACCTAAAATATGTGGGCACACGTCAAACCACACAATTACCGAGAATATTCCCATGTATGACGTGTTCAGTGGAGCTCTTCTCTATGGCATTTGGTATCATCTATTTGTATCCACAGACATACAGGCAATATCTGCCTGTATGTCTGTGTTCATCTGATCTACTCCACACATGCTGGGAACTCAAGGAAGTGCGGAGCTAGGTTTGCCTTTGGATGAGCTAACGTCTTTGCCGATGCCGGTGTGTTTGTGACAGCGAGCGCTGTGCTAGTTAAACTGATACAGCAGTGCCGATTTACTGCCTGCGTTTGAGCCCGATATCTGCTGTCAATGAACCGTGCACTCAGCCTTAATGGCAAGAGCTCTCAGTTCATTTGTTTCCTCTCATGCTTGCTCGCTGCTTGCAGTGGGAGGCAGCATTTGAACTGAGACTTTGTGATAAGTTGCCGTGATTGAAGGGTGGAAACGCAGGTGCGGTGACTCAGTGTTTGTTCATTTGGATTTGTCAGTGGGTGGCGATAAGAAGCAAGGAGGGTTGGAATGAGGGAGAAGGAGGGAGGCAGAGAGGTGAACAACCTGTTCATTAAAGCAGCTTGCTAATGATTTACAGGCACTTGAGAAATGTACTCAGTGGAGTTAGTGAGCCAAAACACGGAACAGAGGGTGAATCAGAACGCCCTTGTTTGTCTCGATTTCTGGATCTCCATCTACTGCGCCAATTAGCGTAATTAAACATCCAGAATTTCAAACGGCCATTGCTGCTCTAAAAACTGTCTATTGTTTTTATTTCTGCAGCTCAGACACACACTTTTAATGCAAAACATCAAAACGGAGGCAGACAAAACATTCTAACTCAGACAAAGGTTTTTAAGTGTGTTGTGTGTGCGCACAGCACTATTAGCTGCGCTGTGCACTCTGACATGACGCTAACTTTGTACTGGGAGCTCGGAGGTTAAAGATCGGCTAATGTCACATCCGGCTTCAATGGGCAATTGCTTTCTCACATGGACCTCTGTTGGGCAATTTGGAAAAGTTCAAGGCTGCGGTGCACGACTGAGAATGGCTTAAATAACAACAGTTATAAGTTGGAGTATAAACAGAAACAGACGCTGCACAGGCATCATTCAAATTCAAGGCCAAAACTCACTTAGTGTCCAGACTGCATTCGGTTTAGACTGAGCATTCAGCTTCAGTCTTTAAGTTAGGGTCTATTGTACTGGGTAGTAGCATAGAGATATCGCAGCAACATAAATAGACCAGAATGTAATGCACCCGCACCCGCACCACATGTTAATCAGACTCACCCCAGCATTCATGAAGTACTTAACATATTAGTATTCTCATATTCCCAGTGTTCATAGAAGGCATTAAATTCATGCTAGTTTTGTTTCTCTTTGGGGATTTAAAAAAGAGCATACTGGGACTGGGAGCAGTCCTCGGTTTAATGGAGCAGTATTATGTTCATTCAGTCATTTCTTTAGGAAATATAATGGAATACATGAACCCCCAAAGGATATTTGTATACATTTACAACTCCGTGAATGTACCTAATATTCCAGTCAAATGTTTACTACCTGAGTGAGTACCTCTGCTCGGGAGCGTCACACAGATCTTTGTGTGTAATGAAAATCACTTGTGGAATTACTGCCTTGGAACTGCAGAAAACTCATAACCCCAACAGGTTAATTCAGTCGGACCACTTGGGAGGATAGGTCTCATTTCTAATGTCCTCCATAACCTCCGTTGGTGTTCAGCCCACCGGACTGTAAGGCAGAAACATGAGCCTTTGACATCTGGTTATCGTTTCTCAACATTTTAAATTGGATATTGGGATTAGCCCGAGCTAGCCATGTGTCCCCGGGCTCACTATTGATGTAACTGGATTGCTTAGCTTGTAGTGGGCAGAGAATCCCTCCTGACTCCTCCAGGGCTTATAAAGCACTTTCACTGCACAGTAATGAGGAGCTGCAGGGCTTGGGTTCAACCATGGGGGTTAAAGCCCAAAGCTGAAGCATCCACAACCTCCACCAGCCTGGACCGCTGCCCAGACAGTAGAGCAGACCGCTGTCCAGTAAGCCCCTGGGCTACAAACACAAACGCTTCAGAAGAACAAAAGACAAAACCAACACAATTAAAGCTCAAAAACCTCTTCACTTTCCCTCGGGTTCAGTCTTGCTTTTTATGAAAGCAAGGCTTCTCATCTGCTGTCGGATTAGCCATCCCAGTTATAGATCATTCCACATGAATTTCTTTACAGGACCAGAAGGAGCTCTGCAACAGTATTCGCGAGGATCATTATTTCATTGCCGTCTTCATCTTCTCACTAAAACAATCTCTTTTTGGCACATTTCACTCAAAGCTCGATTGCTTTACAAACTGTTTGCAGCAGTTTGCAGATAATCTCTGTACTTGAAGGATCTGCTGTACTGAGTCACACAATACAAAAAGACAGTTTGGGTTTATTCTTTTTCCACAGGCTGCGAAGCTCCATGAAACACTGGAATGTACTTTTCTGGTGTTCGTTTGTGATGAAGTGTTCTAATTTACTTTACATGTTTACCATTTTTCCCTTAAACTGCTCCATCTTCCGTGTCTTCATTTCAGTAAAGGATTAACCTCATTTGTCAGAGAAACCTTGCGAAAACGTACTTGAATTTACAGCATTCGGCCGTGGAAAGATGAACCGCGGCAATTGCGAGAGCACGAGTTTTTCAGATTAGATGAGGATGAATCGTGGCAATGATGATAAGGAGGACTAATGCAAACAAGCCTTCAGCGTTTTGACCGTAATAGTCTATCATCAATGTTGATGTAAAACATTTCTTCTACCGAGCTGCCTTATTACCATGCAGCATGTGACATTATGACATTATGTTGTTTAGCCATCCAGAAAGAAACAGACAGCTTCATACAAATGATCCAACTTGTTTTCCCGACCCTGGTTCATAGAATTATGTGTGTACACAAGTAATTTGCAACAGCAAACTGTATTCGAAGGAACTACTGGAAAGTAAAGTTTGTTTCTTATATATCTGCCAAAAACACATTAACAGCATAATTATTTCCGTTTGCCCTTGTACTTACTACTTTTTATGGTTCTCTTAAAGTACTTGCACAGTTTAGTTATTAGTGATGCAACATAGGAAGAGTTTGCAGGCATGTGTTAGTTCATCGGATTAAAACCACGATGCTTCTCAAACATAACCTTAAGGTGCTTTCGCTACTCGAACCACAAAAGGCTCTCGGGATGAAAACCGTGTTCTCTGCGATCCCCAGTCGTGCACTTTGTATGCTCACCGTCAACCCTTCTGCTCTTAATAAGGACAGCGTCTCATTCATACAGGAAAGAGGAATGTTCCCAATGATTGCGTTTGTCACCCAAACATAATTGGGAAAACAGTTCAGTTATATAGAAACATAATTTCTGGGAGACAGTCGGGTTATTGTTGTGTAAATAGGGTCCTATAAATCCTGGAGGAACAAAGAATGCCCCTGCACACTCGCAAATGAAGTTGTACTTCTGGAGGTCATGCTGGATTGTAACTATTCATTCATGTTCCCTTTGAGCGAAACATTTCCTCTCAGTGCCAACTAGAAAATGTCACAGCCACCTTATTAACAGCCGTTTCCTATGAGTGAGTCTTGTTAGTAGTGTTGTGCTGCTTTTGCTCCTTCGACTGCAGTTTTCCGCCACCACTGCTCCTCATAAAGCGAACTTTAATTTTGTTTTTTGAGGATGAAATACATGCCGCATGGCTCAGCAGCACCAGAACTCAGATCGTAAAGGCTACTGAAGCCCACCCCGGTGGCGAGGACTTTTAATTGGCTATAAAGTTTATCTCTTAGTCCATCGCTCTCACCTTCTCTCGACCCTCTTCCATGGTTGGGCTCTCACAGTCCAAAATCTCAACCCCCCCCCTGCAGCCATCCCTTGGTTGAGGCCTTGGGTAACAATTGTGCTTTACCAGAAGAAAACTCCTGTCAAACCTTATTAACCCCCGGCTGGTCAGGATCCCGTTCTCAACAGCTTCCGTATAGTGGTTCACTCCCACTACTTCCTCTCAGTTGACCCAGGAAGAGCCTCCCCTTTTCTTCTGGTAGTGACCTAAAAGGGTTTGGAAAACCAGCGGACATCCAATACAATGTTTCCACAACTCTTGAACCTCTTCATGACTGGCTTACTTGGAAAAACGGGAAAGGAAAACCTAAAAGATGGAGATTTGGATTGCTGTTGCCTGGGGCCAGAGAGCAGTGTTGTACCTCAGCTGGTGTCAACCTAAATAGCCTTTGGCATTTGCTCCCCTAGTGCACTTCACTGATCCAATGTCTGGAAGCACTACAAACCAGAGCCCAGTATAGGCTGGCAGCACTTTTACCTAATACGGTTCAGATTCTTAAAACATATGGTCCCACTGGGTAAAACCTCCAGAGCTCAGAGAGGAAATGTTTTATTTTCAACTCATCAAAGTGCTCTAACTGCACCTGTTAGCTTGTTAGTTTTCCATTTCAACTGCTTTTATTACATTACATCGAAGTGCTGTGTAGACAGACATCTGTTTAGATTGCACTTCACTCTATTTGCTTTTCCTATAACCCTTTCATGTAGCCATATGTTTCTAATCACGTGGGGGCAACCTACATGCATGAAATCATGTAAGTCCCACATGCTCACAGTGAGTGCGAGCCAATGAGAGTTTGTCCAACCTAATTGTTGAAATGTGAAAGCAAATGCAGTCTAAACAGGGCGGTTCATAAATGCTGTAATATTTTAAGGTGAATGCATCTACATTTTACTAATCAATATAATCTTGTCAAAAACAATTTGCATTATTAGATAAAGAAACTGCAACTGGGCAGATGTATTTATTGAGAGAAAAGCTTTCCAGCTTGTTTATTTCCAGCTTAGTTTACATGTATTTTAGGCCGTTGACCAACATTTACAAATCCAGACTAAGATGTTTGTTTTAAGAGAGCCTCTGGAACTGATCACTCAGAGGAAGCACACGCATGAACCTGGTTTTCCCATCTTCCTTTTGGGGAACTTAGTGGGGCATCATTTTAAAAAATTCTTTCTACAAGCATAAAAAACAGATTTTGCATTCCACATTATAAGCGAGCCAAAATGATGTTATAATTAACGATTTAAATTGTAACTCCAAAGGTGAGAAACATCATGTTTAAAGTACAGTTTTTAATAAGTCAGTGTTGTATAATGGATTCACTTATATGCATATAATTAAAGAAATGATTAGCAAGGATTCTTTGTTACAGATTATGTTGTTAACAGCAAATTTTTCCGTAACGAGCATTTCTTGCTGTTTTCAGGGGCAGCGCAGCGTGAAAACATGTCCACTCTCTCTGTGATGCTGAAATTCAGCGTACCTTTGCAGGGATTGGGTTTCACTGTGGAAGTGTTCTGTTATCTCTCACTGGCGTCTTCTGTTAGTTGCTCGGGGGGGTCAAAAAGACAAGATAAGCGAAGACGGTGACCACGGTGGCCGAGATGCAGGTGTTTCTTAAACGTTGTTATTGTGAACACATTTTGTCACCGTCAGTGGCTCTTTTTCTTTTTTTCGCTTTCATCTGAGTGCAAGTGTTTCTGATGTTGGCCTTGGTCGATTGCCAAGATCTACAACAGTGCAGTTCTTCTCATTTGCATTATTCATTTCCGTTATTGCAGTTTTCATATGCTAATCCAATTAGATTCATCTGGAACGGCTTGTTAATTAAACATACGGCGAAGAATGAAATGTAGAGCCCGTTCTGCTCTGTGGGAATCTTTTTGAGGCTGGAAACACCTTTCCTCGCTGGAAACAACCCCGCGACAGGCGTAATGCTGGAGATCATGGTAAAGTCGTGATATGCAGCTCATGCTGGGTAATTATACGAGTGCTGCATTTCCCTCGGCTGCTCATTTAGAAAACTTCATTGTCATGTTAAATCCTCATTAGCATGACACTGACGGCCGTGATGCTAATGATATTAGAAATTAGCAGTAATTCAGCCATTTGGGAGCCATTGTCTCAGGCTGCACATAAGTGAGATCAACCTGCGCATCTTGTAGCTCTCTGCTCTGCTAGCTGCTTGTTTCTCTTCCCCCTTCATTGCAGGGAAGTTTTTATGTCTAGACTTAAGCATCAAAGGATAGAAAAAGATTATTTTTAAATGTATCGTTTGGGGTTGACTTGCACTGCAAAGCAGAGTTTGTGTTTTCACGTGAAGGCCCAAAGATGGTCAAAATACAGCTGGGAGGCAGTCACCTCTCTGCAGAGGAATGCCCTTGACTTGTCTGGCTTCTGTCATTTCGAGTGTTACTTTGTAAGCAAAGCAGAAAACTCCTAAAACTGTAATGAAAATGGGTTTTTTTGCTTTGCCAAATATGTGATGGCAGTGTCTAAGATATTACCAGAAGATGAAGCCAACACTCGGAGACTGTGCAGCATCACTCTAAGATATATTACGACAGGCATTGTCAGTTGCATGTCGCCACTTGAATCATTGCTTAAGCACTGCAGTGTTTCATTTAATTTAAATTTATGCAAGCCACAAAACTAATTCCTGACAGATTCATCCATCCATTTATTTTGCTAAAATGATCTCCACAGAAGTGTCTCTTCACATCGGGGAAGCATAATGCACGCTGACAGATTCATCATAAGTTTGATTATTAAGACAAAGGTGACGCGTTGTGTCTGACGAAAGGATTTCACATGGCTGTCTCGATTCAGACGCTTTTGAATCCCCCTTCATAATCCCCTTCATTTGAATACCTGATTAGAGGGATTCTGGCTGGACTCTTATGCATAATGTTGTTAAAAGGCTGTCATAATTATTGTAACTGTAATTGTACCTGAAAGTTCATTATCTCGACGCAGCGATAAGGAAACACGGCAGTAACTCAGACTGACAGTGCGTCAGAGGTGTTTGAAGGGTTGCACAAACTTTACCTACAAGCACCCTGGTGGTGGTGTTCTTTATAGACTTCAAGCCAGTGTGGCCTTATTATCAGGGCTGGTCTGGCAGTGGTTATTGATTAGCTTTAAACAACTGTGGCCATCTCCTGTCCTTTGTACTGCTACTTCAAAAGCACCTTAGCACTCGTGAACAATACCAGCAGTGGTGATGGCCGGGCAGCGTGCGTGTGGTCCTGTAGCAGTTGTAAACGTTGTGACGTTGTGTGGCAAAGCTCTTTGCATGCATAGACTTTGGCTCGAGCAGGTCAAGGCATTTCATAAGTTGGATGGGTTTTGTTTGCTTTAGCACAAGCGAGAAGAATGCAGTCACAGTGGCTGTGAAGTGTTTGTGTGACATGGACTTGGACAGGGTTTGTTTACAGTGAGCCTTATTACCGTCTTATTGACATGTGAGGCATGTTTAACCTTTGGCACTTGCCTAGCCAGAGGCTATATTTGTTCACTCTAGGAAGCTAGTAGGAAGCTGTCAATAAGCAGTGCTGTGAAAAAAATCATTAATGTTGTTTTTCCTGGAAAAAGTTCAATAAAGGGATTTAAAGGGAAGTCTTTCAATAAGGTTTCTTTGTTTCCTCTAACTATGTGAGGGTTACTTTCGTCCTCTAGAGGAGAAGAAGAGACTGCACCGATCCAGTGGCTGCTTTTCTCCAGCATTGATGGGGATCGATGCAGCCTCGTCATTTAGGCTGCTCAGTCGATGGTCCTTGGGCTTCTCTGTTACTAATGCGCTCCTCACATCAAGTCAGCTCCTCTCTGATGAGAAGCTGACTTGATGTGAGCATCAGCCCTCTTTTCTATTCAGAAGAAGAATGGTCCTTTCAGCTATGCTTGGGGAGACAACTTCATCTCCTCATTGGTAATTAGATTACAGTCACCGCTTGCTGAGGAGCCAGAGAAAAGCACATTTGGCCCATAATAAATGAGTCATACCACTATATCTCTGTTTGCTGGGCACTGGGGGGACAACTGGGCGAATTGAATACTTTAATGGAAATGCAGTGGCGACCTGGGAAGTTGAGGTAGGGGGCTGCTTCAAGAGCAACCGTGAGTTAGTTTCACTGGAGGGTCACTGGAGGTTACCATATTAGATTTTATGTGGTCAAGCTGTTCTTCCCAGTTTTTTTTTTCATTTTGTTATAATACTACTAACAGCTGACTGTGGAATATTTAGTAGTGAGGATATTTCACAGCTGGACTTGTTGCACAGGTGTCATCCAATCACGGTACCACGGTGGAATTCACTGAGCTCCTGAGAGCTAATGATTGCAGAAGCAGTGCCCAGGTGCTTGTTTGGGTGAGTCAATAGTTAAACATGTAGTTATGTTGATGTGGAAGTGTTTGATGTTGAGTAAAGAAAGTTTGAGAGAGAAGTTTGGTCTTATCTCACCTTGGTAAGGCTTTGCCTTTAAAATATGCTTATGAACTGCCCATAGATGTTCAGTTCTCTGGAAAAATGGTCTAGAGGCGAATATCTGAGGACTGTAACAAAGTCGGAATCTAAGCGGGTTTCTGCAACCCCGTCTGACTTTTCCCTTTTTCCTTGTCATTACTTGTGCCAGCTTTCTCTGTACAATGCCGGCCTTATTTAGCAGAATACCTGTGTCAGGGTTCCTCTACACTCTTATTCCTTTGCAACAATGGGATCCTTTCTCATTGCACTCCTCCCTCCTTCACTCTTCCCTGCAGGCCGGCTTTTTTTGTGGACACATTCAGTAAAACCTCTCAGCTCTGTCGTGATTCATTACTGTAGATCAGTGTCATTTCCTGCAAGTGCAGATTCAGAACTGACGTCCATCAGGACAGGAGATGGCCTATAAAGAAACATGTAATTGCAATGCAGGAATTGTGATTTAAGGCTGCTTTTTTTTGGCTCTGCGATTGATTTGTGGCTTGTTACCGGTTATCCCACTGGGGAAGCTTACTGGCTTTGCCATAAACACCCACTTGAACAGAGATATGCACATAATCCACACTGACGCATACAGGACACTTGAAATCAGCCCGATTCATCAATAAAATATGTTAGTTGGCTGCCAGTAAAGGTTCTTCTGCCACTGCAGGTCCTTTTGTTGTATCTGTGTAAAGCTGGTGTGTTTGAAACTCCTGCACGCTAAAGCTCTACAGCAGGTGCAGCTACAGTCCTGCTCTTCTCAGGGTTTCACTATAATGATGAACATGTTTCCTCACGAGTGCAGGAAATTATGGACAGAGCTGTGGATTCATTTTTGATAACTTTAAACTGAAATTGCACTGCCTCTGGGAAAATTAAAGTTTTACATAAACTGTTGAGTGTGTGTGTGTGTGTATGCGTGCGCATTAGTGTGAGTTCAGAAAACAGCAATGATAGAGGAACGGTTCAGTCAACACCAGCAAATTAAGTGCCTGAACATATAATTATGATGACAATGAGAAGAATATGGCTTCGCTTTGCCGTGATAAAACGTTCAGTTCCCACAAACACAAAGCACAAAGATATCAAAAGAAAGATGCACAGGCTCTGTTCTCTGTACCAAGTGGTTCGATTTGAAGCAAAGTTTTGCCAGTCTGGGCAACTCAAAAGAGCTGTCAGTTACTTAAAAGGTGAAGCTTTTTTCAGTCACCCAAGAATTCAGGAGCAGTAATATTGGCGAGAGCCTGTGGCTAGTACAAGATCGGACCCCAATTTCAATTATTCCTCTGCCTGACTGGGAAAGCCTTTGTTTGATGAACCCTCTTATCTCATTGAGTTTCCAAGAGGCTCACAGCTGCTCTGATGAGCCACTCTGTGCTGTGAGTATAGAGGAGTGAAATGTATTTTAAATAATGCATAGGGTTTTGTGTGTGTGTGTGTG